>PNEQ01000084.1:10704-28424 GCA_003012365.1 Medauroidea extradentata
CTGAAAAGAGGGGAAGGGAAGTGCACACATCTCCCCTCTCTGCTAGCCATAGCCAAGCGCGCTCGCGCCCTCAGCGATTAATCCCTTCACAGTGCAGTAATTCTTTTATTCTTTTTGTGGATTATGATTTCGGAGGCATTTCGGATAACCCGAGTTTCGGTTAACCCGAGTTCGGTTAATCGGGGTTTTACTGTACATACAAACACACATAAGTGCTCGCACACACACACGCTCGCGCGCACACACACACGAACCAAAGTTCTTACAATAAATTAAAAGCGGAATAATGAATTAAAGCTGTGCTATCACTGGTGAGCAAGTTGGAGCAAATGTTTACGAACAGAGCCTTTAAAAGTTGCGAGTGATTCTACTTGCGTATGTCACTCTTCTAAACTGTTCCAGAGGCGGTAGCTTCTGACACAGAATGAACGGTAAAGAAATTAGTTCTGTGCGGAGGAATGTCGAGTTTACCTGTTGCGCGGGAACAAGTTTTGTGATTGTAGTAAGAGGACAGAAGTTTAAAGCGGGATGCAAGTTAGAGAGGAATGTTCAGTTCGCAGAGTTTTAAACAACAGAATTAAGACGAAGAGTTTTCGTCTGGAATCTAAGTTAAGCCAGGATATCTTTTTATAGTAAGCAGTCAGATATTCACTGTATTTTAAATAAAAAATAAAGCGTACTCACAAATTTTGTAACCTTTGGAGTCTTGAAGAGAGATTAGTGTTTAGGTCATTATATACTACATTGCAGTAGTTGAAGTGAGGAAAGTGTTAACTTTAGAGATTGTGGTAAAAAATTTCCTTAAACCTTTTAACGAATGCAAGGTGGCAAGCACTCGTTTACACACTACTGTAGTAGATCTGACCACGACAGTGTTTCGTTAATAACTATGCCCAGGTTCGTTTCTTTACTTTGGAATTGCAATGGCTCACCATTAAAGAAAGTTTGGTTATACATTATTTTTCTACTTTACGGAGCAGCTTGCTAGAACCAATTAGTATTGCTTGGGTTTTTTGCGGGTAGGCCATTTTCCAGTGACCACTGTATAATTGCATACAGATCAGAATTAGCTTTTTCAATGGATGAGCCTAAATCATCAAATTAAGAACTAAAATATATCTGAAAATCATCTGCGTACATATGGTGCTGGCAAAATTCCAGGTGATTTGACAAGTTATTAATGAAGAGTGAGAACAAAAGCGGTCCGAGTACTGAGCCTTGAAAAACGCCAGATATTACAGGTCACCTTTCAGAAATATCTTTTCCGTATAAAACTTGCTGGAATCAGTTTGACAAGTAAGAATCGAACCAGGTGCAAGTTTAAGGGGAAAAATTATTCATTACAGAGAGTTTGTTTTTAATAGCAGACTGTGATCAACATAATCATAGGCTTTACTGAAATCTAATAAGGCTAAAATAGTAAGTTTTCTGTCGTCCATGGCATAACGTATGTCATCTGTTATATTCACTAGAGCTGCTGTTGTACTATATTGGCACCTGAAGCCAGACTAAAACTGGTCTAACATAGAACACTTATTTAAGAATTTAAGAACATGTTGGTTGACTGTGTATTCTAGTGCCTAAGACAGTGCAGGTAATATACTTATAGATATAATTTAAATCAGTAACTGAAGGCTGCAGACTACAGATGTACTGTTAGTTCACGTTCCAAAGCTTCACTCCAAGTGCTGTGACCAAATACCTGTCATGATCTTGAGACAACTATTCATCAATGGCCGAGTGATAAATGTTCTCCAACCTTTGTAATGTTTGTAATGTAGGCGTAATATTCCAGTCACAGTGTTACCCTATTATTTATTTCAATCAATTATTTTGTACTATCACCACCCCAATCATATGGGCTAACCTCACTAATGGCGATGATAACATGGAAACAAAGAACAAGAACATGGGTTGCGACTCCCTATTATTCGCAAGGACGCTTAGGCAAGGGATAATCCTCAATCCAAACAAATCTAGGACTCTTAACCTCAAAACCTTTGTGTAGTTACAACAGTTAATAATTAGCAATAGCTGCAAGCGTCATCACATTAATATTGCAATCATAAAAGAGGTGGTCTATAGATTAACTTCAAGGAAAGCATCACAAAGTACCAGGGTTCAATCCCAACAGGGATTTATTCAAAACTCAAAATCAAGATAACAAATTAACATAACCTTTTACAAACTCAAATTGCCAACATAAATCAAAACATTAAAAATTAAAGTATACAAAATAACATTGAACATTAACTTTACAAAATGCTATTAACAGGCATACAAAATGCTATTAACAGGCATGCAAAATATGTATCAAGTTAATGTGAACAACATGAAGCATAAGAAGCCCTAGTCGAGATTACTGGATAGGGTGTAGCAAAGATAATAACAAAGACGAAACATTAGCTAGCCCTATCCTTATAGGAAACTAACTCACACAACAACATATGCTGAGTCCCGTACCTCAGTATCCAACCCTAACACAGAATCGTGGGGACACACACCCTTAAGTACATATACATATAACTAGGGTCAACTCGCCCCTAAACACATATACAAACTCCAGCAAGACCTACCGAGTCCCATACCTCGGTAGTATGCACACAATCACTATCACCCTTACACAGTCTCGTAAAGCGGGCACATATGGTGCATGGAAAATACTCAATCCAATTACTATTATTTATCTATATTTATATACATTGTCTGTCAAAGTATAACCTTCAAATTACACGCCTGTAATTATTAATTAACAAATATACGAACAAAACTAAAACTGGGGAACTTAAATGTCTGCCTCTCTCTGTCTCACATAACTGAAAAATTACCAAGGTTACCAGAAGTAAAACAGTGAAAAATCAGTTTGCGAAAGTTAACTTGAATTACTGACCAAATGAGAAAAACAACAAACAGCAAAAACACAAACGAAACACTAGGGCTTGGGCCATCATGTTACAGGACTTCAGGTCAAGAAAAAACCCAAACAAGAAACTAAATGAGATGACAAAAATTAAGTAATTGCAAGTTGTGCAGCATAATAATCCATTCCACATTTATGTTGACGAAAAACAAGTGTAACACTTACATTTCGCTGGAAGCCGCCTGAACACACATACAAGAAAAACACGAGCATATAGGTATATAAACAGCGAGCATGAACATAAACCCAGAAATAGTCCACCCGACATGGCAAAGCAACAGTAACAAGTTAAAATTACAAAGAAATAATTATCCACAATAAACCTGAAATTTCATAACGAAAACTGAATATAATATTTATAAAACACTGTGCATAGAAAATTAATTACATACTATATCAGTTTATTTATTTCAAATATAGATAAGAAAAATATTAATATTGGTTTTGGTAATATTTTCGTGAAGTTCGGAAATAGTCACTGGACCGTGCTAGTGTAGTGCGAAGCTAGCTGCACTTTCTGCACCTGTGTCTCTGCTTAGTCCATAATATGTCTGTGGCGAAAAAAGTCATGTTTACATACGGCGTCGTAAAATATTCCAAACTATAACAAATGGAATGTAAGGTACGTTAAAGTTTATGTTTACATGTAAGTGTTCGAAATATAATTGCGGAGAATAATGCACTGTGAGGCGGTCCACCCACTACTTAGGCCTTTTTTGTTTCCTGTTTATTTTTTTTATTATTTCCTTATGTTTTATTTATTGAATTTGCTATTATCTATTTAATTATTTTGAGGTATTGTTGACAGGAGTTTGGTAAGGTATTGTTTGGCATTTTATCTGTATCAGTTTAGAAGTTGTTAAATTTTATATTTAAATTGGTTTGTTTAGGCTGAGGCAACTTTGTATTTTAATTTAATATTATCATTTGCAGCTTAACTATAATTGTATTGTAACTCAAGACTGGTTGTATTGTTGGCTAGTTCTGTTGGATGGCACAGGTGTGCCCACCCAGTTCGTGGAATAGCTATATTTAGATTTTACCATTTTTCTAATACTTTTACTTTTCACTAAATGCACGTGCGCCGCCGCTAGTTGAGTATGCGAGAGAGACGGTGGTAATATGTTTGCGCGGGCTGGCTTGGGCCAATGAAAGGACATGCAGTTCAAATTTATTAAAAATTATGTTGTAAATTATTATGTAATTTGGGTTTTTAAAGCAGTATTTTCACTTTATAGATTGTTTAAATGTATAAAGATTGTAATTTGTTATTATATTTAATTTAGTTTTAATTTTCCGTTACGCTTTTACCTTGGTGCGCTGGGTGGCCGCTAGAGGCGCTGCAGGGAGAGAGCAAGTTTCGCGGGGTCGGCCATACTGACTTGTTGTCTAGTCGCGGACGAAGATGGATGTTTGGAGCGGTCGGGCTGTGTGGGAGCGAGGTGGCAGAGCAGCTGTGTGTAATTGCTAGTTAATCTTTCAGTGCTTGTAGTCGCAGAGTGGAGGACTCGCGCGTTCGCGAGGATGTTATAATTAAGATGTCGTGGCGTGTTTTGGTCTTTTGAAACCTTGTTTTAAATTCTTCAAGTTTTTGGGCTTGAGCTGTTCTCTCCCGGGAGCGTCAGGCTTTGACAATGGTGAAGACTGATATGATTGAAATCTAAAACTTTCAGTATGTAAAATTGAATTTTTAAAGTTACATTATTTAATAAAACAGTCATGCCAACAAGCTTTTAATTTTTTGAGTAGACTGCTGCAAATAGATTCTTGTGGACCACTATATGATCACAGTTGGCCAC
This sequence comes from Medauroidea extradentata, assembly GCA_003012365.1. Lineage (NCBI taxonomy): Eukaryota > Metazoa > Arthropoda > Insecta > Phasmatodea > Phasmatidae > Medauroidea > Medauroidea extradentata. The sequence continues at coordinate 15,424 of PNEQ01000084.1, forward strand.
TAGCAGTAATGTAAGTAACTTCAGTAAGACGCCTCGCCGCGTTACATTTATGGTGCCGTGGCCAAGATTTGTGGTCAACGACGATGGTATAATAGCTTCAGTCAAGTTCAGCGCTTGACGCGTCACATTCTTGGTGCCGTGACCAGAATTTGTGGTCAACGACGATGATGTAAGTTATCTTCATTCAGTTAGCGCTTGATGCATCATATTTCTGGTGCCGCGACGAGGATGGTATAATAGCTTCCAAGGTTCAGCGCTCGACGCGCCACATTTTCTGGTGCCGTGACCAGGATACGTGGTTGACGGCGAAGTAAGTGTATTCAAGCTTCTACCCGACGCGCTGCATTTTTTGGTGCCGTGACCAGGATTCGAAGGTTGGCGGCAATGTAGCTTATTTCATCCAGCCGAGACCCGTCACAGCATATTAATTGCTGGTACCTCACAGTGAACTGTCTCGGGTGTAGTCAAATTATGTCGTGTACCGACACAGTTGGTATAACGCCATAGTCAATGTGCACAATTATATAGCTGACGATCAGCAGAGTCCTGTAAATGATATGTTTGGGGGAGAGTCTTGTAAATGATATGTTTGGGGTTGAATCTTCACATAGTTCGCGGAAGGGAGTGCGGGCCCACCACAGTTTTAAAACAATCACATTGTTTTTGGGAGATTTTAATCAATTATTTAAGCTAATTTCATTGAGTTATAAATGGTTTAGTATAATTTTTACCAAAACTCTATTGTATTATTAAAATGACTAACTAGCAAAACATTGCCAATGTTAAGCTTTACGTAGTCCCAAGTTACTAATGATGTTCTAGATGTGAAAGAGAACATTTTGGCAAGATGTATTCTGTATGTGTGTGTATACTTTAATTGTGTACATGTGTACTCCATTTGTAGCTCTGCATATGTTGAGGCGATTTGACTTCCATCCACATATTCTGGATCAGGAGCATTGTTGGTGTATTATCTCTTAATAAATTACCCAAATCTCAAATATTTGTATCGTTGACAATGTTCTTGGCATATCACAAAAATTAAAAGTCTGGCTGGATAATGTTGGAGCTTGTTAGGGCTAATGGAGTAGGACCACCACTACTGGCCAACTGTTAGGAAACCTTGCAGGCAGGTCTTTGCATACAGCTAGGCTCCGTGCACCATTTTGTGGTAGATTACGTGGTTTTCCTGTGCAGTGTTTGCATGTCTAGAATAATGTTGCCAGTGATAGTATTTCCAGCAAATGCTAAAGGCCTTACAGTTTGATTGTATGTGAACCTACACCGCACGCTCATTTGGGAGAGTTGTATGTGTATTCTTGGGTTCTGTAAGTTGTTATTTCCAGTTACTGCAGTAGTAATAACTAACAACCATTTACACAGAGAGGGTTGCCATATTACTGTTAAGTACCTGAGTTGTATGATTTATTTTCATGTATATTTCAATTATCATGAAAGCAGTGAATGCACAATGTTTTAAACCAATTGGCTGGTAAACCATGTGGCATAATTGACTATTTTAGGCATGCAATCTGAAGTGTTTATGAAAAAATATTTAGATCCGTAGCAGTGTTTGATTTAATTTTTTGTTTTTCTGTAGCAAAGTGCTATACAAAATTTTAAATGTATAGCAGTAGAGGCATATTGTGTAGCATTTTTCACTATAATAACCAAACTCTAAAATTAAACGTTATCCGCCTACGATAACTTTTAGTTATATTTTTTTGTATTATTTATTGTTACCAAATAGAGGTTTGGTACTCTATTTCATATATATTTTCTTGTTTTGTGGATATACCATAGTGTCAAAAATGTTTGTTTGTCATCCTGTTGCTCAGTGGCAAACAAAGCTGTGTGACCAACACTGTTGGGTATAAAGGCTGGAGGTGAGAATGGAATAATTTATGTAGCTGTTACACAATATTTTATGTTAAATATTTGGAGTGGATAAATTATGCAAGAGCATCAGAAAAAATTTCCCAGTGAGGTTGTGACAAAAACTAAAATTTTATGCCAATAATGAACAAAAAAAAAAGTAATATAGATCACAGATTTTTGCAGCCGTTATCTGCACATAGTCACATACTAAGGTTTCTAGGTTGAAGCTTGGTTATTGAAAACAAAATTACTTTCAGTAAGATAAATATCTGCGTATGAAACATAACCTTACATAGTTCTCCTGACCATCATAAGCAATATTTATCGCCACAGATTGCTGCAACACACAAGAAATCATTTCTGTATTGTGATTATGTTTGTTCATTATTGGATCTGACAGAAGTAAAGACTAAAATTTAAAAAGTAGAACTGATCCCACTACAGAACAACTTCAATTACAATGTTTTACATAATCTTTATTTTACTCATGTGATTACTCCACAGATTGTACTTTGCCATTATAAATTATAAGGAAATATAATTTTCGTAAACTGCAAAGCGTTTGGAGTTTAAATCTTAAAGTTCAAATCTACTACTTTGCTGGTTGAGATTCTTAAGGAAACGGGAATCCAATGTTGTTAAATGAATTTTGGAAATTTCAGGAAAACAATTCACTACGTTTGGTAAAAAAAAAATCAGTAGACTTTTTAAATTATGCATAACACCTCCGTTTGACAATAAAACTGTAAAACTGTAGTAAATTTGGCTTAGAAATGTTAACATATTTTATCTAATTTTTTTTCTATGAAAATGATGTTACCACAAAAGTACAATGCCAAAAAATTTAACATTGACAGAAATAGCTATTTAACACATACTCTAAAAAGCAAATACAGTAGAGCCCCGATTTAACGAACTCGGGAATAACGAAAACTGCGATTTAACGAAAGGATTTTCAGGAACCTTCAAAAAATAACAAAAAAATGTGTTAAATAACTAACTGACTTTAATAAAATCGAATGTTAATTGTAAGTTAAGTCCTTTAAAAATACTAGCACAGACTACCGTATATACTTATTTCTCTGTAGAAAAGCTTAAACCATCCATCAAGAAACAAAAAAAAAATTCGTTAAAATTTGTTGAAAACTTTGGCCACTGGAGTGATTTTGAGACACGCACGGGCGCGGCCGAGCGAGCGACGCTGTGTTGCAAAACAAGCACGCGCTTAGATCCTCATCCTGGCGGCTGGTGAGTGAACGAGCATCTAGGTACCCAGTTTCCACAGCACGGCTGTGGACAGCGCAGGCACTAATTCACAGATAGTGATTTGCGTCTTCGTTAGAATGCACTGCAGTGCCGGGTGCTTTATTGATTAATTCTATTACCGATAGAATGCAGTAGTTTCCAGCGTGATTATTTACACTCGTGTCCCGTGATAAAACGAGCGAATTTATAAAAAAAACATGTAATATTATTTATTCAGACTCTTTACAACAAATTCACTACCGTAAATGTAAATAATTTGTTTCTCCGATGCTAAAAAAATGCTCGAGTACAAAGCATTTTTAGCGAGCAGGCCAACACGAGTTTGTTTCACGAGCGTGGCTGCATACAAGCTACAATGGCCGCCGTTGCGCATATTTAATTATTATTTTGCCATTGTCTCGAAACTTTTCGTTCTGTTTTCATTAAAAAATTTTTTTTACTATTTTTTGTGGGATTTTCCTTAATTTTGTTGGTGGAGCGGGCCGTAGAGAGACGGAAATATTAACGGCTCGGCTGTGTTATACTCTATCCATTCCAAGATTGCAGCTTGTGTCACTCCGCCTGTTCCCACGCTTGAACGACATTGGCTGTGCAACAAACTGCCGCACCACCTCCGAGTGTCTCGCGAGCTGTTGACTGGCGACAAGTGTAGAAACGGAATTACGCCTCGCTGTGGAGGAAATGGATTCACGATGGACGTGGCGTCGTCGCGTAAGCCGTAGTTAATCCTAGGTAAGGTTAATTCTACTAGAGGTTAGAAAGATCAATGTTATAAGTTTGGCACAGGGAAAATTTCTGCCACTTGAGCGCTGGTATCGCTAATGCACCAAACTGACCAATCACAGAGCTTTCCTTAATTTTAAGTTACGTTAAGTTGATAATTTAAAACGCGAAATCTGTTTCTTTTCACTTTAAAACTAAATTGAATGACTAATAAAATTTGGAAGTTTATTTAAATTTAATATTACTATGGTTTTGTATTTATTTGGTCACTTAGCGATTGAAGCGAAACTAGTGGCAGAAATTTTCCCTGTGCCAAGCTCTCCCATAAGAAAACATATTTTCTTTCTAACCTGTAGTAGAATTAACCTTATCCTAGGGGTGTGTGAAGCTTCGCATTGTCGAAGTCGAATCAAATATTTTTGTTCCTTCGACGAATAAAAATCTTTGAGTTGAAAGTCGGTCGAAGATAACCACAATTCGCATCAAAACAGACAAAATTATTTATGTGGAGCAGGTAATTTTCCGTTTATTTGTAATTGTATTATTCTGTATAACTTTCACTTAAAAACTCAAATTCATGGAAAAGTGGTGAAGTCGGATTTAACGAAACATCGATTTAGAGTAAACATTTTTGGGTCCCATGGCATTTCGTTAAATCGGGGTTCTACGTATATGCAAGATGCAAATTGACAAAATACCAACACTAAATTTTCAATAGTTAAATTTCTTACTTAATTACAGGAATCCCTAGTTAGGTTTGCAAGTAAATACATTTCAGGTTTCATTTTCGACTCATTTGTACGTCTCACATATTGATGCAGTAATTTTATTTTGAAGTTCACTGGTCATTGGAAATTCATAACAATCTGAATTTAAAATCATTGTTTTTGAATGTTGTAGCCTAATCATAAAATCATGGACACTTGTGATACAAAATTAAAAATTAAACATAGTTAATAAATGTAAATATTTTAAGTTGCAAGACATCAAGTATAGAGTTGTTAAATTTAATTTTGGCTTCCATTTCCTGTATCTAATGATGTGAATAGATTTTGTGTGGTATATTTTAATTACATTTCTAGACTTTACTCCATGTTATCATTTGACAACACGTAATTATAAATAATACCAATCATCAAGCCAGTGCAATCAATTACTGGACAAAATTTCAAAGTACATAGTATTAACAATCAGAATATCAATATCAAGCAGCAAATGACTATTAAATAAAATTATAAAACATTCCAAGTAGGCAGCTATATTCACCAAGAAGTAAATGTAGTTATGTTATAAAAAAAATTATTTTATGTAATATTGTTTTGACTAATACATTCATACTACAGCTATTCAAAGATGTATCAGTAAAAATTTTGACATGTTCTTTATGCTCACATAAAATAGTAAATTACCAGCTTATAAGCCACTAAATTTTCTTAACACTTCTTTAAGAGATATCATAACATAGTAAATTAGGTTAAACTACAAACAAGCAAAAAACCAGTGACAATTAATAGGTTAAGTACTATATATTTTTTTCTATTTTCCTCCACTTGTACAACAGACTTCTGAAATCACAAAATATTTACTCTAATAAGGTGTTCACTACTTTTACAAGAATGAAATAGCCGCATTGCATGTACTCATTTGAAAGTCCAAAAAATCACACAATATCCTGTACAAAAAATACTACAGTATTCACATATTTTAATATTTTATTAAATAGTACGTAAATTTTATCACCATAACATGATCAATTTAGCAGCTACATTATGCCTGTGTCGATACAGGAACACACCTCAAAACAAGCACAACGAATATCTCTGGTCACACAATATCAATTAATAGTAGCTAAAAAGGGATATGTATATACATATATGCCAAAACCAGTCACATCTCTTAACTTCTTTGCACATACAGACCAAAATACGTTAAAAATACAAACATAAATTTAGTTATACATTTTGCCCTCATTAAAATGTGCGAAATATAGTCATGTCCCATGCTACCAGGTATTCCATGTCACGTCCATAGGCTCCTCTTTCATTGAAAACTTTGTCAAAAATACGTAATCTCAAACACAATAAGTTAATCAGATAATACTGTCTAAGAACCTGATCAAGAATTATACGCTACCGGCAAAAATCCAATATGTGACCCGGCATTAAAATGTGAGTGTCATAGTACAGTTCAACTGAGACGCATAGAAACCACGGAAAGAATTCAACTACAACGGAAAAATTCAGTTAAACGATACTTAATAATTTTCAAGACAGCTACCCAAAATTAATTTAGAAAAAGGAATTTACGGAAGGTTAATGCTTTACTTTACATGGTTGTTGCCGCCTGACAGACAGTGGGAAAAATCCCCAATCAAAATAAAGGAGCTCTACAAACTTACACGTGTGCCTAGATGGCCTTTCCTTCAAAGGTACGCAAACAGGAATAGAAAGATCAAGACGTGAACACCGACAAGATAGAGCACAGAAGCTCGCAAGCATGCATGCATTGTTAGGAGATAGGAAGGGGAAAGAGAGAAGAGGCTACAAGGAGAAAAGACCATTCTAAAAAGCTAACGAGGAGAAAAGAACTAGATCACGCCTCGAGCCGTGAAAAGTTCAAGTCAAGTTTGCTAGTACGCCACCGTCGCCAACATATCCGGGCACCATTGCAACTTCCTAAATTTATCATTCATAACCAAGAGAACGGTACAATGTATACTAATTTTTTTTAGAATGTATATTCTAATAATTGTTATGTAATAAAATCATAGTGACAAAAATGCAAAATTACAGAAGATTATGTGCCACTTTTCAATATTTCAGTAGGAAATTCCGAAATCCAGTAGTTCTACTGAATTTCAGTGGAACACTACGGAAATCCTAAACAATTACTTAAATTTAACATCAGCAATTCCATAGATGAGTGAGTAGTGTGGAGACTCAACATTCCGTACTTCTGGTGAGAGTTGGTAAATGTGATTGCAACTGCTTTAAAACTGTCTTTTACTCTAAGTTAGCAGTGTTTCTCGGCTGTTTTATGCATAAAAAAAGTTGTGTTAACAGTGGGGGTAATGAAAAATAGTAATTCATAAATTATGCACATTTTTAAAAAAAATTTCCAACAGTGGCGTAAAATAAGGGGGTTAATATGGGCTGCTACTACAGTATCACAATTTGCAATGCAAATTCATGTCTGCATCGCATTATGCTGATATTGCGTAGTCTTCAGAATGTCAGGCTCCAGATTATGGAGTCTAATGACGGTGTCCACATTCTGAACTGTCTGGGAAAACCAGGAAAAAGTTAGGGAACTTGAAATAAATCGGGGGAAAGTCTGGGATTTTTAATCGTGGGCACAGTCATTAACAGTGTCACTTTAAATTAAACTACCCCAAAATGATATCAGGTAGCCAATAATTACAGATGCAAGTACTCTATAGTGATACAGATTATTTTCAACTTTGAATATCCTTTTGCTTGTAATTTAGGCCCAAGAATTAAAATTACACTGCATTGTTGTAGACCTACAATGAAACAAAATTGGATGTTATTGGAATTACAAAAATTAAGTAAATAAATGAATGAAAATCATTTCCAAATACGCTAGTCTCTTCAGAGAACTGTAGTGGATCAGATGACTGCTCTCCTTGGCAGTGGAGTTCACTCTGTAGGTATATTTGTCTGTTTACAAATAGTTTTGTGTGTTGTGTGTAAATAAATAATTACTGCTTAATTTGACCATTATGTATGGTAGGTGAGAGCACTCGAAGGAAAATGTGATGGTTCATGTTGTTGTTTACATCCCCTTTGTTCTTAGAAATGCAGATGTTAAGAACCGCTGAGCGCAAGGAACTGATATAATTGCTACTGCCAACATTGCAAGGAAATAAAAGGAACTGAGATAACATTATTTCAAAAATTGTAATATTAATGTTGTAATTTGTAATTTGCCGTTTTAAGCTGTAGTACCATAGGAATGGATAACAGCAACACCAGTAAAAATGAGTGCTCTCAGTAGGTGAAGGGGAGTCTGAGGTGGCCATACTGTGGCATCTTATCTATGGGCGACTTCCGGCTGGGCCAGCGAGGGCGCTGGACCTTAGCTTTTTCTTTCTTAGCTATCTGGATGTCGAAGTGATCGGACGCGTGTGGGGAGAGCTCCCGTGGGCGCACGTGCCATGGAGATCCTTTAACATCGGGGCTATAGCATTCTGTTTCTGGTAACGTGAGCCATCGGGCTGCGTAAATATAATTATTGATCTGAATTTAGCTTCCGTTTTTTTCAGTATAAATTAGATGTAGGCTTGAGGTGAGAGCCCACCGCGTGTGTTGTACAGGGATCTGTAATGGTGTTGTTGAGATTGAATCTGTGAATTCAATAAACATCGTGCGGCCGAATGGTACTTTTATCATTTATTGGTAATACCTATCTCTGTGTACCCCTAACGAGGTAACTATTTAGAGGGTTTTCGTTCTTCTCTTCTCGTACCCACGACACTGTGGTAAGAACTTGTGACTCTACCGCTGAAACTCCGAGTAGCTGAGGGCATGTGAAATTTAATAACATTCTACGGGCAAATTACCGAGGGCGCGTTTGTTGAGCACATGGTCGGCGTGGGTGCAACGAACCACAGTATGTGTGTGAAGTGGAGCAGTGCCACCACACTACCGGCGAAAATCCAATATGTGACCTAGCGTTAAAATGTGAGTGTCATAGTACAGTTCAACTCAGACGCATAGAAACGGAAAGAATTCAACTACAACGGAAAAATTCAGTTAAACAATACTTAATAATTTTCAAGACAGCTACCCAAAATTAATTTAGAAAAAGGAATTTACGAAAGGTTAATGCTTTACCTTACATGGTTGTTGTTGTCTGACAGACTGTGGGAAAAATCCCCAATCAAAATAAAGGAGCTCTTCAAACTTACATGTGTGCCTAGATGGCCTTTCCTCCAAAGGGACACAAACAGGAATAGAAAGATCAAGACGTGAACACTGACAAGATAGAGCCCAGAAGCTGGCCAGCGCGCATGCATTGTTAGGAGATAGAAAGGGGAAAGAGAGAAGAGGATACAAGGGGAAAAGACCATTCTAAAAAGCTAAAAAGGAGAAAAGAACTAGATCACGCCTCGAGTCATGAAAAGTTCAAGTCAAGTTTGCTAGTACGCCACCGTCGCCAACATATCCGGGCACCATTGCAACTTTCTAAATTTATCATTCATAACCAAGAGAACGGTACAATGTATACTAATTTTTTTAGAATGTATATTCTAATAATTGTTACATAATAAAAACATATAGTGACAAAAATGCAAAATTACAGAAGATTATGTGCCACTTTTCAATATTTCAGTAGGAAATTCCAAAATCCAGTAGTTCTACTGAATTTCACTGGAACACTAGGGAAACCCTAAACAATTACTTAAATTTAACATCAGCAATTCCACAGATGAGTGAATAGTGTGGAGACTCAACATTCCGTACTTCTGGTGAGAGTTGGTTAATGTGATCGCAACTGCTTTAAAACTGTCTTTTACTCTTAAGTTAGCTGTGTTTCTCTGCTGTGTTGATGTATAAAAAAAAGTTGTGTTAACAGTGGTGGTAATGAAAAATAGTAGTTCATAAATTATGCACATTTTTAAAAGAAATTTCCAACAGTGGCGTAAAATAAGGGGGTAAATATGGGCTGCTGCTACAGTATCATAATTTGCAATGCAAATTCATGTCTGCATCGCATTATACTGATATTGCGTAGTCTTCAGAATGTCAGGCTCCAGATTATGGAGTCTAATGACGGTGTCCACACTCTGAACTGTCTGGGAAAACCAGGAAAAAGTTAGGGAACTTGAAATAAGTCGGGGGAAAGTCTGGGATTTTTAATCGTGGGCACAGTCATTAACTGTGTCACTTTAAATTAAACTAGCCCATAATGATATCAGGTAGCCAATAATTACAGATGCAAGTACTTTATAGTGATACAGATTATTTTCAACTTTGAATATCTTTTTGCTTGTAATTTAGGCGCAAGAATTAAAATTACACTGCATTGTTGTGGACCTACAATGAAACAAAATTGGATGTTATTGGAATTACAAAAATTAAATAAATAAATGAATGAAAATCATTTCCAAATACGCTAGTCTCTTAAGAGAACTGTAGTGGATCAGATGACTGCTCTCCTTGGCAGTGGAGTTCACTCTGTAGGTATATTTGTCTGTTTACAAATAGTTTTGTGTGAATATTCAAAATAGCAAAATATTTGATTAATTTTACTCTTTTCCAATCAGACATAATAAGTCCATGATGTAATAAGTACTTAAAACCTCAACTGAGAGTGTTACGAAAATATAACTACAAACAAATTTTTTATTTCCTTAAATTTCCTCTGTACGTGTTCAATATGAAACAGCAAAAAAAATATTTACTTTCGTGTGTGTTTCAATTTCCAGTGAAAACCTTAAAATTGCTGTTAGATATGGGCCAAAGGTACTTGTTCAATACATTCTGTATACGGGATTAAAAATATTGTGCCACTCAACTGTTGTCCCAGTTGATTTGCACTGCACATGCTGACAATGATTAGGGTTGGTTGGAAAATGCACCTTGTGGCAATGGCTAATTGCAGGGTGATTGCCTACCTGACTTACTTGACTATTGTCTTCACTCCTTTGTAAGCTGAGGAGCACTATTAGTAAGACAAGTAAAAAGTAGAAAACTCTGTGCTTATTGCCAACACTAAAAGTACTGTTATCATACATATTGCACTGGTCAGCATAGAACTGTGCATTCACCACATTGGTATTCAAGCTGTGTAAGTGCAAAGCTGTATGTCATCAAGGCTTCAAAAAATTAGAGCTTACTTGGTCACAAATCACAACTTGTACATGAGAAACAGAGCTATAGTCTAAAGAAACAGTAAATTGAATCAGTGATATATATGGTGTAGACGAACAGAATAGCCCAAGCTACTTGGCTGAGTTTTAAATTTAAATACTGTACAAAACCCAGAGAGAAATAGTGTAAAAGAACTTACGATAAACAAGAGACCTGCGTGGGAAAGACAAAAAGGGGAAAAGGTTCTGGTAACTTACTTGAACAGCACTACAGAATATGTTGAATGCAAGAGATCAAATGTTCCCACTGGACACAAATGTAAACAAACATGTGGAAAACCAATCAATCACACACAAGTTCACAGCAATCCCAAAAAAAACTAATTTATGCAAAGCTTCTCACAAGAAATAGCGTGATGGGAACTTGTGGACTTAAAACTGCTTTTGTTCAGCCACCAAAATTAAAAATAATCTGTCACAATGATGTTACTTCCATATAAGTGGTTTAAATTGTCAAATATGTTAATACAGTATGCTGCCTTATATTGGCCTGAAAATGTTACTGAAATGTGCTTTTTATTTTTTTTTGTGGTGTACATTTTGCTTACTTTTACTGTTTTTATTTTTTTTAATATGTTTATTGGTTAATGTCTTTTGGTAGGTTTAATAATTTATCCTCTTGTGTTACAGGTTATGGAAAGTTTCACATTTTGCTTATGCTGGCCTCATTCCCCGGGGTAATGACTAATGTGTTTGACACCAGTGCAATGTCGTATGTTCTGCCATCAGCAGTATGTGATCTGAAATTGAGTAGCTTGGATAAAGGAATATTAAATTCCATTACATATGCAGGTAATATATAGTAGGCCTAATGTTTGAAAAATAATTCAAAATTTATTTTTAGAATTTAGTGTTATTTTTAAAATGGTAGTTGCTTATCATGTGTATTTACTTTTTTTGTTTGTAGTAATCCAACTGGTTACATAAGTGTATATTTTTCAAACATTGTGTTTTATTATTCTGTTGTGTGTTTACGATTTACTAGGCTGTGATATGTCACAATGAGCAAAAAAAATATAGAAAGAGTTGTAAGGAGAGAGAGAGAAAAAAAAGGGGGGGGGGAATTATGGAGTAGGATTTAAGTCTAGGTAGGTTCACTCCCAGTGTACACTTTTGATTCTCTGTACTGCACAGATTTTAAAGTTCTATGCCAGGGTAGTTCAAGGTCCAAGTCAAACTAGATTCATCAAGAGGGTGGCCGGCCATCTATGCTGTTTGTTATTGGCCCAATAGGATTTTGCTGGCATAAATAAAATTACGTGTCTGAAATTTATTTTGAAGGAAGTTTTGGAAGCTTAGGGAGGCAGCTACCAACAGATGGGTGAGGGACATTGTAGGGGGTAGGCAGCTAGGTGCTGACCGGGAGTGTTGAGTGACAGTTGGTGTGAGATAAATTGCCTTCAGTGCACTTGTGTTTTTGGTGCCAGGGTGGACGCGTAACCTGCTATCTCACCTTGTCCTCCTTTTTCTTTCTAGACAAAGGACAGTGTCCTGCTTGGGGCACATTTTCTTTCCTCCAGATCAAACAAACCAATATTAATAAGGATCTTCGCAGTTCATGTTACAGTATTTGCAGTGTAATAAATTGTTTGTGACGTGTACTGTAGCATGCATACTATGGTTTTCATTTTAAATTGTACGACTATTTTCAGACCTATTAAAAATGCACAATCACAAATTTTCAGTACAATCTTTATTAGATTAGGAATCTGTATGAGGTTATGAAGCTGTATGGGACTAAGAGAATTTATTAGTATGTGTATGTTTTAAAATCATGGTGTGTTAAATTTTTTAAAATTTTAAATTATGTTTTGAAATTTACATGAACCTAAGATGCTGATTTTGCAGTGTGTGGATTAAATTTTGTTTTGAATTGCGAAAGACATTAAACAATGTAAACAGTAAATATCCTCAGAACTGTCAAACTTTACTGAACTTATGAGATATTAGTGAAAATGTTAAATTGGTATGGTGCTAAATGGGGGCGAAGTGTTTTGTGCTTTTTGCTTTTTAAGCCTTCACATTCAGAAACTGAAGATTTTAACTTGCAGACTCATAATTTGTACAGTATTTAATTAAATACTCAGTTTTGGAATTTTTCTCATCTTATTAAATAAGTCTAAGAATAAATACCTTTAGTAGTGAATTTGTTTGAATAGGAGACTATATATATATATATATATATATATATATATATATATATATATATATATATATATATATATATATATATATATAT
>PNEQ01000085.1:8256-35054 GCA_003012365.1 Medauroidea extradentata
TCATAATATTTACTGGTTTTCAAGTTTTGTATGAAGTAAAAATATGCAAATTTTGACTTTGAAGTGACATTACGGGAAAACTAGATGAGCTAATTTTTTTCCGTTAGATATTAATGTTCTCTGAAGTAATGTCTACAAAACTAACACTATTTTATACAAATATAAAATTATGAATTTTTCCCCACTTGAACGCCCTTAACACACTGACAGTTACTAGTAACTATCAATGTTTACCATCAGCATGGAAACAAGCCTTAATTACGTATTTCAATTCTGATGACGAAGGAATTCTCAGCATATTATACTTTCATTATTTAAACATACAGTAGATCTCGACTATTTGAATACCAATCAAACTGAAACATTGGGTCACCAAAGTACTCTAGTTGGCGAATCTTATTTTGTTGGCCTTCTTTTCCTAAATTGTTGACCTATTTTTAATCTAAATACTGTATTACTTTATGTAAGGTTATTTGTACAATGCATTATACAAAATATACTGTATACAATTTTGTGTTTTATTTTTACTATTTGTTTGTTGCACGCTGCTCCTATGACAGTGGCACAATTGTTTTCATAAATGATAGGTTAGCTGAATAATCATTTATGTGACCACCCACAGCCACCAATTGTTTTATATGGTCGATGCTCTACTGTGTTGCCATTCAATATTTCACACAAACCAATATGGCTTTTTGTTTCTTGCTATCTTGTTTTGCCGCCATCACCAATGTAGTTTGCAATGAAATACTGTTACAGTCGTTCATTATACAAAGTCCAATCTTCTTCACCGGCTTCAAACTTGTCCAAAGTAAATCTCACCATCCTAGTCGCCAATTGTAGTATATTTTAATTAGGAATACATGTTATTCCTGTCGTACTTACGTTTACATAACTCCCGCGCAAACTTGATTAACACTGAGCACAACCGAAAAACTGTGTAGTTATGTTGCCAACTTCAGCAGTCAATACTCTCGTATGCACATGTTACAAACATTCTCCTTTTATGCATTTTTCTTTGAAATAAATATTTGTACCTAACAACACTCAATTTGTGTACATTTATTTTGATGACATTTTTGCCCAATAAAATAATTTTTATCCTGTGGTTTTTGCATAATGGCAAGTCACAATTAAAAAAATAACTGTTTTCTTTATCCATATTACAAGTGCCCTCAAAATCAGAAGTAAGGTTGCATTTTAAAAATATTTGTTAAAACTGAAAATTATGTGAACTGACCGTAATGTCATTCTGATGATGATGATGATGATAATAATAAACCTACCACTAAATAGCCTATCTAACTGCATGTATACTTGTTTATTATTTTACTTATATAGGCGAATTATGATATTTTACATTATCTTTACCTACAGAAAACAGTAACATATTACTATAATGTGGCTCAATACAAAACCTACAAGATATAAAATTTTTATTCTACAAAAACTAGATCATAAGTAATTATTACAAGTTCAACAATATTTACTGCAAATAGTGTCATGCTAGATAACTTAGTAAATAAAACATAGTAAATTGCTAAACAAACAAATAAATTGAGAACTTAATATTAGCTATGTTATCTTCCTACATGATACAGGCATATAAGGTATTTCTCTAAGGTTGGCAGTAACAAAGAACCCACTAGTAGTAGAGTTACGTGTGGGACCACTAGACTGGTAGACTCTCTAGCCAGTAGCATGCAAGAGGTGAAGAGCTAATTCCCCAGTGATACACCTTGTTCTCAGTAACTCACCTGTATTGGGTGTGACTAGCAGGTGCATTAACGATGTGCTCAATGTGAAGAGAGTAATCTAAGGGCCAGGGTTATCACACCCCAAACTGCAAATTTACCGTTTGGCGTCCGTAGGCATCTGCTTGCCCCAGAGGATGACATGAAAGGAGACCCTTGAGAAGCGATGGAATGAGAAAGGCGGAGGAAACAGGAGATCCCCAAGAAACCTTGCCGATCAGTGACATCGTCCAGCACGATTCCCACAAGTGAAAATCTAAGGCCCAGCCCCACCGGATATCAAACCCGGACTCCCTTGGTGGGAGGCGAGTGACCCGACAACTCAGCCACCATGACCCTTCAAAGTGTGTAGTTGAATTCTGATAGTGGTTTCCTTGGAACATACCTATGCTTCGCCAATGGGACCCACTTTGACCTATGTGCTACTGATAGAATAAAATAAGTTTATCTGCTTTCAACATGTAGTTGCAACTCTGTTATGTGTTGAATGGTTGGCAGCCTTGAGCCACTGCGAGGCTACCAAGGAGAGGACATAGAGATCCAGCTACCCGGCAACCTGACGGTGTACGACATAGACTGGCTGGGTGTGTGGTGCGTGCAGTATCGACACAACTTTGGACACGTACTCATCCCCAAGGACTTGGACGTCCCACCCGCCCTCGGTCAGACCAAAATCACTGTAAGTCATTCTAAACCTCCCAAGAACCGATACCAGTACCCCGTACTCTCCGGCCTCTCCGACATCTTCTTTGGTTGATTCAAGGAACTATTCTCATTCTCTCGTCAAATATAAACATTTACAATAATAAGGCTGTGGTCTACAAACTTCAGATATAGGGGTTTTAATGCAAAAAGTACCAACAATTTTTTACATATGTAAAATTTAAACTTCTTTTTTATTTATGTGAATTTTGTTTTCATGTAGTACAAATTTTAATTTTTGTGGCACCTATGTTCCTTTTTTTGTGTTTAATTTATTATGTGCACTAGTATGTATGGTTTTAATTTATTTTCCTGGCATGTAAGGTTCCGTACAATGATGTATATTTTTGTACACTTTTATAATTAAAAATAAATTTTTTATTCAATTATGTAAGTTTTGTTTTTTCAAATGTTGAGCTAAATAATTTTTTTTTTTTGTTAATGAGACTGAAATTTAGCCAGAGCAATTTAATAGAAAAACTCTGATGGAGAAGGTTTACAGAAAAGCTACTTTCAAAGTACATAAATAAAAAGTATGAATAAATAAATTGCTCATTTATCATCATAGGATGAGTCAGTTCATAATTGTCACCTTTATTTGCATCTTCATTTGTGATTGCTTGATTTTTCTTTATCATATATAGAAACTCTAGCTAAAGTCTTCAACAAAATATTGCATGTAAAAATTTTTCCAAAACTGTTAAATTTTGGCGTTATCAAGAAATAGTGTTTCAGCACAAAGCATAAAAACATATAAACCTTTCATTAAAACTATGAGCATGGAAAACTTCAGCTGATGCAATTTTTTTTTCTTCCTTCCTTTTTTTTACCTAACAGGGTCTAGTACGTTAGTTCACGTTTATTGTGATGATGATTAGTAGTTACTTGTTAGACGATAAGTTTGTTGCCCTCCACAGATATTCAGAGCTACTGTAATAAAGGAGAATAATTCTTATTTGTTCAATACAACTACTTCGCACCATTAATAGTTGTCAATTAAAGAGCTCCATAAAAGTACACAGAACATTGAAAAAAAAATTATGTTTTGTATGTATAATATACCACGGGTTCCTACTTATTATTTTTTTTTCTAGTTTAATTTTTTTAAATTCTGAAAGAGAGCATAGGTCGCCAAACTGTTTTGTTGAAAATTGTTTGTACTATGCAATCTATTTTTTCATCAAACACAAGTTTCTATAATTTTGGCTAAATTATCAACTTAATTAAATTTCCTTAAAGTCAATAACTAGCCAAAATTATACAAACATATGTTTTGAAAATTTTAGGCTACATAGTGCAAACAATTTCCTACATTTCTATGTAACGGTTTTGTGATATCTGCTCCCTTTCAGGATTTAAAAAATAAAACTTACTGAAATAGTTTAAATAGGGACCGGTGACCTTAAATCAAATATTTAGAGATCTCTTTCACCGAGCTCAATTCTGGATGCAAAAATAAATATGACGCATAATACCCAACTTATTTTCATGACAGGAACAGCCTTGTGTTTTGTTAATTGTATACATTTCCAAACAGATTGTTCTTTCTACGATGCTAGTTTTGTAATTACAGTATAGCATTCTGAGTGAGCCAGATACATATTTCCTGTCCCAGTTTGCTAGAAATTTGCTCGCACACATATCTGGCAATAAGTGAGTTCTCTCAATTTGGCCAAGTTTGAGAAGATAGTGTAAAATGGAGTACAAACTGCAACATATAATATGTAGCTGCGCACTCTTGCTGACTGTGTTATTACTCTCTTATTGACAAGAAACTAAAGGTTCACTTCTGGAAATACTTTAAACAACTATCAATTGTTCTTAATTGTTTTTGATGATTTCCATACATACAGCTCATTTTTTACAATAAAATTTGTTGCAGTAAATTTGTTCACAAATAATTTTGCATGTTCAGGATAACAGCCCAAAAAACTATTGTATGTGTGCAATTACACTTTCTGCATTTTGCATGATGTACACTCCATGTGTTAAATGTAAAGTAACTTAAAACATTGCCATTGCTTCTCCCTTTCTTTTTCATCTAAATGATTTACAATACATAACTCCCGAAACAGACACGGAATTCAAATACACAGCTGAGAAATAGGAGGGAAATGTGCATTGAATGTAACCAGTGTTCAAATTGTGTTTTCCACTTGAACTGTTAAATGTATTACTATTCCAAAGCATAATTGAGGATGTATGTCTCAATCTCAATTACGTAAAATGGGAGACTAATTGACTGACTGGAAGACATATCAAGACCCAACCCAAAACTACTTGACTAAGAAACATGATATTTTGATGCTGGGTTCCCCTTTAGGATGTAGGCAAGCTCCGAGCAGCTATTTGTCAAAATATTACCCATAATGGGGTGAAATGAATTTTATATTAATCATAATATAGCTTGAACCTGACAAGCTATGTGACTTTGTAATGTTTTCCTCTCGTACAAGTACCTGAGCCCCACTTGGGCCGACAAATTGTGGCACACCAGTCCTCCTAGACCAGTGCACTAGCTCAATGATAACCCAGCCAAAAAGGCAAGGTTAAAAGCTGGAACATATCTCTGGATCTGCAGTCAAGTACTCCGGAATTTACTGGCAGTACTTTTGGAGGTTACGTCACATTGTAGACCAAATTTAAAACTTTCTGGCAAATTTAGAGAGGTCAGTCCCGAAATAATATACTTCACTATGATCTAAGACTGCTGGTTTAATAGACTTCAATTTACATCGGTACAAAATACACTGTTCGTCTGAACACGGTGGATCCGGTTCACAGAAAATTACAAGCAGAAAAGCAGCAAGACTATATCAGACGATTAGGCGAGACAAAGTCAGAAAATTTAGCACACGGTGAATACACACACGGTGAAGAAGAATGAGTAGTCATCCTGGCTCTCGGCACCTAATGGCTTACACGTATGGGCGGAAACGGATTTTGTAGAGTTCAAAAGATGTCCAAAAATAAAGGTTACAGAACAAAGGCCATGGTGCTACCAGTACGTGTTACATTCGCCACTTCCGAACTTCACTTCATGAAAATGAGTGGGCCGCAGCCCCACGCACGTCCTATCCGGATTGCGTCATGACTTTGATTAAACTAAAACAAAGCGGATTCAAAACATTCCAAAACGAAGAGCAAAGGGGCGCCACACGCTGTGCTCTCATTGGCTGGTTCTCGGTGGCGTGACCCTCGTCATTCATACCATTATCTAGAACCCTCTAGGGCACAATCAGAAACTACGCATTAAAAAACAAACGGAGCAAAACTCCTGCGGAAAAAACCAGAACACGAAAAGAAAAACAAAGCTACTGCCTCCCACCAAGGCCACATGGCCATAACAACAAACATTACACCTTATCTAGAACATATGAGGAACAAATAACTGCGTCTTTACTCTTCCATTCTGGAACCGAGACCACTGAAATAAAAATAAAAATTTTAAATATTATATTATAAAATTAAGATTACATAAAATAACTCACCAATAATAAAGAACCTACTGCCCTGCAATGCTACAACTAATACTTAAATGGGACACGTACAAATGCATATTGAGCAATTTCCGGATTTTTCAAAATTTGACCTCTTAAGAGAACTTTGAGATACAGAGTTGATTTATTCTTCAGACTAATGACTAGGCCTATATAAATATCCAAAAACTAACTTCGGTTATTTAAAAACATGTTTATACAGCCCAAACCCAATAAACTATCATGATTTTCACTTCAGATAGAAACGTCTAGAAATGTTTGAAATGTGATCTTAAGATTTTTTAAAAGTAGATTGCTAAGGGGGTGAAGAAATGTTAAAAGTGATTCCGATTAATCCTCAATATCTATTAAAGTTATTGTGATATTTAAGTGCTGTTTGCCTCAGAATGACATTTACGTAAATACCCTAAATTATTTTTTTTATTCAGGATTTTTCTTAATTAGTGGTAAAAGAGGGGTGAAAAGTATTTTCAGTTTATCATACATGCACACAGTATATCAAACTAGTTAATAGGTCTTTCAAATTCTACAGGTACTGTGGGTAGAAACTAAGCAAAGTTTGCTATAATATTAGAGTGAGTGTAAAGGGGAGAGTGAAGATTGAGTGTGGACATGATGTTAAGGACATGCTCCTATGTTTCTAGTTATTTTCTTTAATGCCTAAACGAAAGCAAACATCAAAAAACTGCTACACCGTTAGTTTAAAATTGTTTTTGCAGTGATAAGCTAATTTTTTTCAAGATAGGAAATCATGCAGCTTCGACTAAAAAGACTACTAACAAAAATATTGTTTATTACTCAATCAGCTAAAACCATAGTATTTACTAT
The DNA here is from genome assembly GCA_003012365.1 of Medauroidea extradentata. Taxonomy (NCBI): domain Eukaryota; kingdom Metazoa; phylum Arthropoda; class Insecta; order Phasmatodea; family Phasmatidae; genus Medauroidea; species Medauroidea extradentata. The sequence continues at coordinate 15,041 of PNEQ01000085.1, forward strand.
CATGAAAAAATTATGAAACATGGTGTAATTTACTTTGAACAAAACTGCCAAACAGATTTTTGATGTCTGCTCTTGTTTAGGCCTAAAAAACAATTATCACGAAAACAGAAAAGTCAGGGGAGCATGGGCTTCAACTTGGACAGTGACTTAAATAAAATAACACTGTAAAAAATTTTGTATTTAAAAACTGAAATAATAAAATAAGAGACAATGTTATTCACCAACACACTCAATTTCTCGATCACTGCACAATATACACGTATGTTCAGCAATCCAGTGTTTATTTATTGATTTATTTATACACGAGTTGCCGTGTCTAATATATTCTTACACAATCTTCACTACCAAGTAAAAATAAATAAATAAATATATATATATATTTTTATTTATATATATATATATATATATATATATATATATATATATATATATATATATATATATAAAACACAATACAATAAGTAAAACAATACAATACGGCCATAAGTAAAATATTTCAATAGACAATTTGGTACGTAATACAATAGAATAAACAAATAATATACAATAAAATATAGTACAATTCAGTGCAGGATACTTTGTTAAATTTTGAAGGAAACATTCTAAAATATTTTATTAAACGTCAAACACAGCATCATTCTACAGCAAAAGCATATTGAGCGTAAAACAACTTTTTGTTGACTGAACGTGTTTTGAAAAAGTGTCATTCTAATGAACTCTTTCAAACAGAGTGTGAATATTAAAGTTATTTAATAGTTAAAAACTAAAAAATTGATTTTTGACTTTACATTATGTTGAATTGAATTTATGTAGACTACAAACGTAACAAAAACTTTCAGGTCATACATATTACAATAATAGAAAAATTATAAGTATACCAACAGTAAATGTAAAGTGATTATGCTAAAAAATTGAATAATTAGCAGTGTTACACAAAAATAGTTGATTTATGCTATGAAGCAATCAAACGTACAAAAAATTTTTTCCCAATGTTTGCAAGAGTAATTATTCCAAAGAAGAAAATCCACCAAGGGGGAGAGAAGGGTCCCTTGGCACCGCCCACCCCTTCGTCTACACTAAATTACTACGCCATTGCTCCACAGTCATATGTCACTTCGTCAGCATGCTATGTTTCATGAAGAAAGGGCTACACTATCAGCTGTGAAGTTTGCAGCTACAGCTTTATGTAGAACCACTATGTAAATAAACAAGAGCACTTACATGTCCTGTCATATACAGGTTGTTGCAAAACTGTGGGTCAATATTTTGGATGGACAACCCTCACATTTAGAGGAAAAAAAAATACTGCACGAACATACGTACACTACAGTTCAGAATACAGCACGCGCCACGTAAGTTGCCGAGTAATGAGCTGGAAAGTGTTGCATATAATTTTACTACCATTTTAAATTCGAGTGGCTAATTCACATAGGTCCATTTCATTCCGGTATTTATAGGCTACTAGGTGTATTGGCAGCGACCTGCTGCTTGAATTCCTTGAATGTGCCCTTCACTCAGTAGCTGCCACTCGCCATCTAAACTGGTGCGCAGTGTACATGATGTACAGTGCATAGTGTATTGGTTGAATCGTATTACTGTGTTATATCTAGAGAATGGAATCATTCGCAGGTTCACTGACCTGTAGGCTAGTCTCCAAGAATATTTGTGAAATCGTACAGACAGCTAATGTTTATTAGCTGCTCACTTACACAGTGAAATGGGCCTGTATTCAGTTACAGTTTTGTGATTGACTCAGCTACCTCCAGGTAGTGTCGAGTAAGTCAACTGCCAATTGTGAACGTGATACACACCTACAGTTTCTAGGATTCTAGCTTGCGCCTAAAAGAAAACGCACATTTTTCAGGTCTCTAGTTATATCATTGCAGCTATTATTGGCAACTACATACCAGATAAGTCATATTTAATTGTACAGTAAGCACTGTCCAATGTAACACTCCACAGTAATATTGTCTGTATATTTCCAAAAGGGCCAATATCACATTTGTTGCAATGTGATATTGGCACATTAAGCAGTGTGCCACAAGGGCCAATATCACATGTTTCAAAATGTGACATTGGCCCTTTTGGCAATAAACTGACTATATGATCCAGTCTGCATGCAATGCACTGTATGTCACGCAACCTGTAATACAGTAACTGTGCAATTTTGAACATATAATCGCAAACATTTTTTGTTCCTTTAGACGTGAGGAATTTTCCCCCAAACATTGACACATGCATTTGCAACAGCCTGTATACAACAGAAGACTTAGAGGGGCTGTACAGTTTATGAACAACCCTGATGTTATTTAACGACTGACTCTTGAGGATCAGGCCGTAATGTTACTGACATAATGGAAAGAAATGTTCTGCAGTGTGTTATTAGAACATGAAGTCTATTTTCTTGCACCAAAAATAATTATTTTTAAATTATACAGATTAATGTTCAACTTACACTCAGCAACTTCGACGAATTTTCTATCATATAAACATACTATACATCATACAGTTTTGAGGCAATATACGTGCAAAAATAAAAATATTACAGTCAAGTGGTGATACTTTGACTACAGGGGTAACACTGACCAACTGAAAATATTGGTTTTGGGACCAGTTAGTGAAACAATAAATATTTCTAGTTAAGTATGATGTGTATATCGTTGCGAAGGGGTGGATAGAGAAAGGGTTTGAGCGGCTACACTTGTGGGGCAAGACTCAGATGGAGAGGGTGTGACGAGTCACTACCCAGAAGGAAACAAGACTGAAGGAAGCAGATTTCGAGCCACTGCTCAAAATGGAGCAAGACACATGCAGGTATTAGGTAGAGCTGCTACCAAGGAGGGAGCAAGACACTGGAGAAATTTGGAGGATGGGGAGAAGAGTAAATGTATCTAAGTAAAAGAGTTCACTGTGGGAGGTTTATTCCCCAACGAGGATGGTGGAGTACATATGTCACTGTTGACAAGTATCAGTTATGGTTACAATAAGTCCATGATACATAAAATATACAACATAAAGAAACACAAGCAATGAAAGTTATTGTGGTATACATGTTGGATCAAGGTTGGTATGAGTGGAGGATGAGATGTTGAGTTGTAGACAGGCGTCATGATGGGACGGGCAAAGAGAAGTAATGCCTATGAAATGTTGTGTGAAATAACAAAGGATATCAAAATTTGTGTTATATGTAGAACAAACATAAGAGTAATAAATGGAATCACAGCAGTGTGGCGGCGCTTGGAGTAAGTACTTACAAGTTGTGTGTTTAGCAGCAGGCTACTTAAGAAAGTATTTCATTGAAAGTATCTCGGAAGCGGTAACATGGCGACACCAGCAGAAAATTTCCCCCCGTTCAAGTTAACGGACAATGACTGACAGAAATGGTGTGAAAGACTCAACGAATATTTCATTGCTCACAACATTGTGGAAGGGAAGCGAGTACCGTTACTTCTCACACTGTTGGACAACGATACTTACACATTACTGCAGGACTTTTGTACGCCCAAAAAACCACCAGCGATGTCATTGCAGGAGATGACACAGACACTGCGGTACCATATGAAACCGAAAACGCCAGCAGTAACAGAGAGATTCAAATTTAAAGAAAGGTGGCAGTTGCCAGGAGAGTCAATCGCAGGTTATGTTGCACGTTTGAAAAGATTATTGTTGAACTGTAATTTTTCCAATTTCGTTGGTGTGCGGAGTGCGCGACACAAAACTTAACTGCTGTTGAATGAACAAAATTAACCTACCAGAAGGCAATCAAATTGTTGACAGCAATTTAAACCTCGGTAAGGAAAGTGTCGGAGACAAATAGAGAGAAAGAGACAAGTGAAGAGTTAAACATAAATTATACATGTTCCCAGAAAAACGTGCAACCGGCAACACAGATGAAAATGGGAGCAGAGTTGAAATCCAAAACGGTGAATTTGTCCTGTTTTGTTTGTGGCAAACCAAATCACAGAACAAAACGGTGTAGGTTCAAAATGTACAATTTTAGGAAATGTGGAAACAGAGGACATTTACAAGTGTTGTGTACAAGGTCAGAAGGCAAGACAAACAACGGAATACATAACCTGTCAGAGGACTAGTGGAATACCTACTGGTTATTTAACTACAGTACTTTAATAATTGACACACTTTATATTGTATAATGGTACAGAGCAAACCATGTTTAAAAAGACGTATTATTCTTGTAATAACTCTTTTGAAACATAATTTGTACTGTAAAAATAAATATGTAAATATGGGTCAGTATTAAGACGTTGGTATAGTCATTTTTATTATTGTTTGACTAAGTCGATGTGCACTCAGATCTGAGCCTCACACATGGAGCTATTGATATAAAGGCAGTGAAGTTGAAGTAATGGTGCCGAGAACTAATTTGTATTGAATAACAAAGTTCCACACCTGACACAACTACTGAGGAAATGACTAGTAATGACTGCAATTTGTTTTCCGATTTTTCCATGCTGTGCCGTGGATCCGGAGCAGCCGCCGTGGTGGTACAACCCGGTAAGTGTTCCCAGCAGGTAGGCACGATACTCCCAACACTTCACTGCACCTCACTGCACCAACGTATGACCACATATGAATTTCCACTCCTTCACGTATCATCAGTGGAGATGCTTTTCACTGTTACTTCTGACAAACAAAACTATGCATCCTTCACCATTACCCTTCTTGTCAGTGTTATGGATATGTCTGCCGTATACCTCATTCCAAGGGTCTACCAGAGAAACCACCTGATACTCATTGTTTACACTGAGTTATGGCCAAAAACATGTACATATAAACTTATTTACTAACTGACATGAACATGCACTATTCATGACATGATGTTTTGAGCCATCGTATGAAACCATACATCTGTTGCATTAACGTCATAAAACTTTTTTTGAGAAACAGATGACGAGATGAAGGAAAGATGAGTGATAATTTATAAACTTCATACTTTACTAGTCGTTACGATTCATAGGCTAAGACTATTACATCTGTCATATTGAATGGTTTGTTTTCTGCTGATTTGAAATTCTGAGGAAAAAAAATGTGGAAAATTGTGATTGCAGATTACAATTTCATTGACTTTTCACTAAAGTACAGACATGCCAAATAAAATGTCAAAGTATAACAAATCTCTGTTGTTCATAAAGCTAACTTATATGAAGACGTTTGGTTGACTAGTAACATTATTATTCATTAAAAGTTTATGGCCATGTCTGTAATGTGCACAAGGTGCATTACATATGCAATAATCTGTGAACACAATTTCCACATTTTTCTTCTCAGAATTTCAAAACCGCTAAGAAGCCAATAAACGCAGCCGAAGCTAAGATGTCATACAGTACAATTGTATTCCAACAGAAGGTAAAAAAGAGAAAGAGTTGTGTTACTACTACACTATATGAAAGCTTACCCAAATATGTTTCAAAGCCCAATTTATTATTATCTTAGAATCCACAACAGTAAAACCTCACTTAATATCACCTCACTTACAGTAGTTTAATTATTGATTAATTTGTAGTTTGATACTGTCGTTAATTAATGTCTACCATTGATTCCTACAGGGTTGTTTGAAACTTGAAATGTTTACCACACACACATTCATACATACTGTTTTATTGCCTCTCATCTATCTTGCACACCTCTTTTACCTAAATGTTTACCACAACACACACATACATACTGTTTTATTGTGTCTCATCTGTCTTGCACACCTCTTCTACCATTCTTCTGCCTTCCTTACTTTCACCATTAATTACACTATTCCTGTAACATAATTTACACTAATAAAAAAATTACGTATTGTTAAAATAAATGGGTTTAATCGTTACCAACACTCGGGGAAATAAATTACAGACACAATTAAAACCAAATATTACTAGGTGTGGTGGAAGAATACCGATTTTAACAAGTAGGTAAATGTGCCTTGTTTAGAGATGTTTTCGTTTAACATGTCTGTTGCAAGGACGTAACCAAGATGTAATGCAAGGACATTTGCTATAGATATAGAGAGAAACCTCTACATTATGTACATATCAATCTTTACAAACTTTTAAAAGTGTAACAATAAGGGCTACGTTGTATGGCAGTGAGCCGCACGCCCTTAGTAAGGTTAATTTTTTTGGTCCTATTTACTGTTGCTGGCTTGCAAGGAACAAATGGTCTGAAATGAAGTTTTATTTCTAGAATCAACTTACACTCCACAACAACTTAGATCTAAAAACAAAAATTTTCTCCCTAGTGGCCTGCAATAGTCGCAATACAAGTCTGACCGTAGCATATCTTTTATGAAATTCTGCTGTAGTTTACAAACATATTTCTCTAGTTGTGATAGAAATATTTTTTTTGTCAAATGTTTCTCTGTCTCACGATACTACTACGTTTGAAGTTCTTTATCAACCAAATGTCATTTCAACACGAAGACATATAATTGTAATGCGTGGCCGGTGCAGTTAGGTGACTGACGTGTGTGCATGTGTGCAGACGAGCAGCACGACGGCCGACCCGAAGGAGGTGCGGTCTAGCAACTGCCGCCAACTGCTCGACGACAAACTGCAGGTGCAGTGGGAGATGCAGGGCGACCTAGTGCAGATACAGCTGGCGGCGCGCATGCGCGAGGACCAGTACATGGCCTTCGGCCTCAGCGGCGAGCAGGGCAGGCAAGTTCTCTAGTGACATATTTTCTTCTCCGCAGCAAATTGATTGCCTTTTATGGCAGCAACAGAGTTTCTTGTGGTTCACATTCAAAGAAAAACTGCAGAATAAAAATAAAAAACAGTATTAAGAGCCCCTGGTACATAATTCAACACTAAAAGCATTAATCAACATTTGTATGTTTCTTGAAGTCAATTTGTGAAAGTTAAACAATAGCAATTGTAGACTACAGTTTTAGCCAATATTTTAAACAAAATAGTTTCCAGTGTTACGATCTTCTGAGGAACAATCTAAGGCACAAGAGATCATGCGTAACGAATTAGTAATACTGGATAAATGTTTACTCATAAAGTTGGCAAATACTATTATCTAGGACTGTCATTGAGTATTTTATCCATATTGGCTTCGAAAAAAACGTAGAAATAAATTGATGTTTTCAGCGTTTATTTATCTACCTCGCATTCTTAGGCATTATTGCACAGTATACAGTACAGAAAATTTATATTTGCCGTTGAGATTAGAATAAAATGCAATACTTTCCTCTGATACACAATATGTACTTTGTGCTTCCTTCTTCAATATTTTGGATTGGTTATGTACGTTCATTGTTTTACATGTCATTTTGTATCATCTGGTAATGGTTATTTTATTCTTATTCTCAAGCGGCTTGGAATTTATGGAGTTATGTATTTATAACTCTAATTCTGTTGACAACTTGAGCAGGAGTAATCTTCCATCAGCTCACTTAACTGAATGAGACGAATCAGAGTTTTACTCTGACCGGGTTAACTGAGTGACTTTATGTAAATGCTTCAAGAGAGGATGTCTGCATAAATGAGGCGAACAGTGTACACACTGTTTGTTTCAGGCCATCGATGGTTGGCGGAGACGTTGTGGTAGCCTTCTATGACAAAGAGCAGAGAGCATTTCGAGCTGAGGACTACTACATGTCTGCAACAGCACAGGTACGTGCTCGCTGTTCTGCTACTTAATGTAAACTTTAACATCACTCATTAAATTCAAAAACATTCCCACTTGTGATTTTAGACTTTTCATTAAGTAAGTATCTCATAGCATGTATATTCACTGAAAATTATATTATTTCTGTAGGGCAGTTAGGTTTTACTATTAGTAAGTCTCAGATGTAAAGGGAGGAGGTGCTTATATGGAAAAAATAGCAGTGACTATAGAGTGATCTTTCAGACAGAATATGGGTGCTATGGATAAGGGGCTTGACTGGCTAGCAAGGAGAGCTGCAAATATTCCCACAGCGGAGATGTAGTCAAGGAATTTGAGGGGGGGGGGGCAATGCGTCCACCCCCCTTCCCTTAAAACCATCCTCTTTTCTCTCCCCTCCTGGAGTTTCATAAAAATGAGAAAAAAAATTTTTAGGATGAGTGGTAGGAACTAGGAAGGGTCCACACATGCTGTTGATAACTGACATAGTGCATCCACTCCCTTTGTGCCTTCCTCCACTCATCCCCTCTCCTCCTCCCAAAACACAGAGTCAACACCCTAGCTAATGGTAAATAAGGCTTTCAAAAAGTCATCCGCTAGCTATTATCTTTTGAGAGTAAGTTTTGACACGCAGCGTGCACAAGTAAAGCTTGATAAAATACGAAGAAATGTCAGCAAGAACTTTGGATATATTTTCGACATGAAATCTGTAATATGTACTATGTACTTAACACATCCCATTGTCAGTGTAATACGCAGACGTGCCAACTTCCAAAGATTCCTATCAGTAAGATTTACAAAATATTTAAAATTTGACGTAAATCAAACGCGGCATTTCAAGTGCTGTGTATGATTAACTGCTATTAAAAATGATTGTATTAATAATATTGGTCTACAAAGCTACTTACATCAAAACTGAACACACAAATATTTTAAATATACAGTACTACAAAATTATTTGCCACCATTGCTTACATCATAAATAACAGAAAACTATTAGGGGAAATAAACTACTGAATGTTATTGTTGTATCAGAATAAAATACAACTCTAAATATTTATTGAAACATTTACACAAACCTATGTACTTGAATAGGTATTGTAGATTAGTTTTTAATTTTATTTTTCCACACAGTAGGCCATTTTAATATTACCTGGTTGTTAAACAATTTCCAGTACCGCACAGTTCCGCGTTTTTTCTGACGATTGTGTGAAGACAACACACTGTGTAAACACAATGAGGTTATATTTTTACGTCTTAAAATTTTATTTATATTCCTAAGTTGTGCCAACGCTAATTTACGCAACTGTTGATACAGGAAGCACCTGATCTCAAATCTACCATCAAAATAATTAATTAAAAGTTTTTAAACTGCCTAAAATAATTGTTTACATACCAAACGTCGCCGGGCTACACACATGCGACGAGATAAATCTTTCTTATGATTTTGTTCTCTTCACATTTTCCCAAGCTACTTTTTTTAATTAGTACGTGCAAAAAGTACATATGAAAGGCAAATTAGCTTCACAGAATCCAAAAAATCACGTACCACAACGCATGTAAACAGAGCCACAACCAACGCCATTTTGAAAACAACAGGCTGTCAAAACGACAAGATTTGACTTGACCGGCTCGACTCTGCAGTTCGAGTGATAATCGAGAGACAAATAATATGGTACAATGGCTACAGATGTAGTAGAATTATTCCCGAAAGTACAGTATCATCTACTTACTTTGTTATTTACAACACGATAACTCCGTATAAAGTACGATACACGTACCATAAACACAATATTCAAGGTACTCAAGGTAGCATGGCGTTGGAAATCGTGCAATTTCGCTGGCCCACAGAAAATCTGTAAAATTTTTAGGTACGTCCGCAAAACCGTAATAATCTCGAGATTTCCGTACAAATTACGGACAATCCGTAAAAGTTGGCAGGTCTATTTACGTGTATGGCCACTTACATAAAACTGTAAAATTTGTATTGCAGGATAAGCATGCCTCTGAATTTTTTTTTGCAAAATTTGTATTGCAGGACAATAAATTTTATTGTTATAAGCCTGATGCATCAATAATCAAACTTTGAAATACTTTCACTTTAAAATAAAAACAAGCACATAAGATTTAATAAAATCCAAAACAGAACCTGATTTACTACTGTTACAATGTGTACTTTCTTTGGAATTATGTACCAAAAACATAAGAGAAAACAATGGTTAATTTACATTGTGAACTAATACAGCAGTTGCCATCTTTCGTACGGTTCATAATAACTACCTACCTACTTATATTTAAAATAGCCATGCTCAACCTTTTGAAGAATGTTATTACATGCCTGTATAGCACTGCATTGATTTTTTGTTGGAGCTTTACATCTCGTCCTCAGCGAGGTCAATAGAGACGGTACACAACACACATTTACATACATGATATGGATAAAGGGAGGTAACGGCCGTGACCATTGCTAAGGAACTATCCCTGCATTTGCCTGGAGTGATCTAGCGAAACCATGGGAAACACCTGTGTCAGGCTGGCCGGACCGGGGATCAAACTCATATCCTCAAGACTGTGAGTCCAACGTGTTATTATGGTGCCACATCACTTGTTAATTATGTAGTTAATTCCTTGCGATATTAAACAGTGTAACTTACATTCCATTAAATAAATTAACGTAATGTAATTAGAATAATTTCATGAGCGAGAATTATGTTTTTATTTCAAGACATGAAGTGACATGCAAAATTCATGTTATTTTTTACAGCAGACTGAGTTCTGGGATATTGAACATAAGTCTGACTTTTTCTATTGGCTAGCAGTTTGTGTGTCTCAAAGGTGGTAAAATTTAATAAAATAAGTTTGCTATTAAAGAACAACCAATCCCCTACAACTAAATCATACATAAAAACTGTTTTTAATGAAAAATCAGTCAATTATACAATTGTGGCAGATGCATATAGCAGAGTGGAGTACAGCCTCTCCTCAAATATAAACGAGAATTTAACAGTTCCCTACGAATAAGTTAGTAGTCAACATAGAATAAAACAGCGAGACAGTGTTTTTTACTAATGGCCGATTCTTGATCAGACATTCCACAGATTTAAGAGTAGTGTATTATTTATAACGTGCTACTTACGAATTCGTAATTTCATATATTTAAAAGTGACCATCTATGATGTGCTTTAGAATTTGGTAGTAAACTTGTAAACTAGGCAAAAAAAAAAAGTTTTTTTTTTTACACTAACATTGAAGGTCCTTTAGGTAGCAGTTAACACATTTAGCATTAAGCTCTCAAGTCAATTGAACCTGTTGAATGACAAAAAAATTTTTAATAACAAGAATAAAAAAGTTAACTTAATTCAAAACTGTAACAACTACAAGAAAATTTTATTGAGCTCAGCATTCAGAAGTTTTATTAGACCTACCTCTAATACCACTTGCTACTGTTTCCTGCTTCCGTATGTAGGTATTTTTTTTTGTTTAAGTGAATAAAACAGAATTGTTAAGACATTGCTCCACAATAAAAGTTTGACACAAAAAACTATCCAACATGCTCATGAAAAATATAGAGCATACAATAATAATACTGTATTTATGAAGTAAAGTCAAGATATTTGAGTGGCTGTTAAAAACTATGGTCTTGAGAGCGGATGAGGGTGAACAATGTGAATATTGAGCAGTGCAGGAATGCAAGAGTGGGTGAAACAGGAGATCCTCGTGAGAACCCACTGACCAGCGACACAGTCACACACGATCACCACTTGCGTAAATCTGGAATGACCCGGCCAGGGCTTTAACCATCAAATGCTAATTATTTAAAGCATTGCTATACAGCATATAATTTCCTTCTGGTAATAAAACATTTTATGACATTCTTGTAAAATTGATTACAGAAACCACTTTTCTCAGAAAAAACTGTTACATTTGTCTCAGTTATATATTCTGCATTATGGCATGAAAAATGCTTAAATAGCACCATTTTGCACCTTAAAATCAAAATTTCCCTGGGGGAGGATCCCTGGACCAAACACTTAAATGGGGGGGGGGGGGGGTTAATAGCAAAATATGCCCCCTCACTCCCAAACTGAAATCCTAAATACTTCCCTGTTCCACAGGATATAATATTAGGAAAGGTACATTGCAAGAAGCAGCTGAATAAAAAACCCTTCTGAAGGTGGATTCCCAGGGCAGTGAGCTGACGACCACAAAGGAAGCTACGTACCACAATGATTCTTGCACCCTCCAAATGGTAAACTGGGTCCTGTTCCTGACCAGTCTCCACGTCACAATACACATGCACTTATATGAGTTTCTGGAGAGTGGGTCTGGACACCCAAAATTCCATAGGGATTGAGTGAGCAACCAGTGAAATAAAAGAGTGGTGATTGTTAATGTGGTTTACCCATCATCAAAAACGCACAAGATTAACACGACAGACGACCATGATAGTGAAACTGGCCCAGGCCTATCTCCGGCACGCTACACTGTAAAAATAGAGTGAGACTAGCAAAGAGAGTTATGAGTGAAGTTAAGCCCCTGGAAAAGATGCCCAACAGGGACCTGCCCCCCCCCCCCGCCAGTCAGAAAGCAAACAAAACGGTTTCAGTATTTTTTTTTTAACACTATTGAAAACTAAATGATTAGCACAAGAAAATGTTGGACTCAGGGATACATCCATCCTTTAACACGTGTCTTGCTCGACCATTTTGGCTTCTCACCCGGCCCCTTCACAAAGGGCAGCCTCCAGAGGGACAAACACGGCTACACACAAATAATACTTTAATAAATAATGTATAAGACCTGATTCACACTTTAAAAATACAAAAATTCATTGTAGGGGTGTTACTTTTCGTTGTAAATGTCTAATGTGGAGAATTCTGTTCCCAAAGAGTGTTCATTAAAACCAATGGTAAATTTCTGTACAATGTAGTTTATGAAAACATGTTAATAAACAAAAATTAAAAATTAAATTTTCAAAGTATATAAAACTATTAAAGACATATGAAACACTCAAATTATGAAAACACATCAAATATATTTAATTGGAAATAGATTTTATGTGCGTCCAGGGCACTGCCATGTTTGTTCCGCTTGCAGACCAGTATGATTTTTTCATTTTGGAAAAACAGATAACATAAACATAGAAAAACCAGACACAATCAGTGAGTTTTCATTAAGAAAGACACACATGCACTAATCACTGAATTTAAGTACAATAAAAACACTGAAATCAACACACACTAATTGGTAAGAGAAGCACTGACACATACTGCTCCTACCCCCTGCGATGAAACTATCATGTATGAGCAAGAAAGGGAAGGGTGGCGGGGGCCAAATGAAGCACGGGAGCAGAACAGGAAGAACTCAATAAATATAGTGACAAATATTCTTTTTCAATATATTTCTAAAACGGTTATTAACTGTTAACAATATTTTGCACAATTTGGAATTTTTAAAAATATTTTGTTAAATAAAATGTAATCAAAAACATTTTATTTTAATTTAAAAAAATTACTACTGTATTTATTACTAAAATATGTTTTTCAACTAAAAAAACTACCATAGTTCATCACTTAAACACTGTCAGGGTTCACATTATTATTGATAAGAAATTTGAAAAGGCAAAAAGTTATTAGATTTTTTCATTCTTATCGAAAAATTTCGTTTTTTAAAAGATATTAAAAATATAAGTAGTACATATTTTTATGAATTACCGGTTAAGATGAAGCAAAACTCTAAAAACATTTAAATTGAAAACAATGGAAACAAAGTTGCGAGCAATAACTAAGTTACACATACTGTTCAAATAATACATTTTTTTCTGCAGAGTGACATGAACAGTTTCTGAAGGTACATCTGTTTTCGCTCCAGCTACTGTCCATCACCGTTCTTTATTAGGGACTCATTACATGTCACTATTCAGGAAGCAAGCATTTATGTGTCCTACCTACTATCGGATTGGAGTTACCCCTGCCTTCAAGCCTTCAAGAGCACATATACATGCATATATTTATTATCACCTGCAGTAAAATTGAATTGCTTCAAAAATGCTACACCCAACTGTTGATAAAGTCACAGGTAAGTGACAGTTCATTGGCCACATGGGAAAGCAGAAGATGATTGTTGTTTCTAAAATATCAACCTTGAAATAGTCTGAAATCCAGCTCCATAATTTTGGTAAAGTATAACTACAGTTAGGCCTCTTTACTTCGTACCTGTCCACTGACATCTTGCCACCACCATCATATATCCTAACTGGTGTACTACGGGTACAGCGGCGTAAGCATTCATAGGACTGTAAAGTCAGCCAGTAGATATTTAAAACCATCCATGTCTTATTATCTGAAATAAAAGGATGTTTGGGAAAACTACTAAATTTTTTGTACAGGCATAAACATATTGTACAAGTACCTCATACTCTGCACCATGCACTGCTTCTGCCTCCAGTAGAAAGCCTGAAAGCCCGAGATAGTAATAATGTGAATATTTGTCTTTTTAGTGTGACGGAAAGAATGGAGTGTGCCCAGACGAGCGGATTGGTGGCCGCAACGACGTGACGTTGGTGTCGGGGGACCGCAGGAACGGGGTGACCACTGTCACTTTCCGCCGCCCGCTGCAAACCAATGAGCCTATCAACGACCGGGCGATCCCCAGCGAGGGCGAAGTCAGTGTGATTGCAGCCATCGGGCCGCTCAACACCCGCAGGGAGGCCAACGCGCATGCCATACCCGACAAGACCACAGGTTAGCTTTCCTACCCCAACTGTCTCTAGGTAATTGCAGCACAATTGGGCATCCTGTCTTGTTTTCATTATACCGTATGACTCACACACCTAAGTTAAAATAGATTAACAATACTTTCTAAGATTTTGATATGTCTTAGTTCTGTTTCCTTCCTCCACTAATTAACACTGAAAAAAGAAGATACTATAGGTTTTTAAAAGGGTATAGAAAAAGCAGAGTCTTCGATAACAACTGCTACCAGCTCTGTCATAACACATTTTTCATAGTTTGATTGTTCTTTGTACTATTTATAAGGCACATCTTGTACCAGAATCAACTGTGCAAAATTTCAGCATCACAGATTTCATCAGAAATGTGTCGTTCTGGTAAAATATTTACTCACTTAGTTGACAGAAAATATTAATTTTCTATGATTTTGATTTTCTTGTTTTAGTTTTCCATAATTTACTTCCGCTAACTTGTTGATTTCACTTTTAAGTGTTAGGTATGTCCCATGTGTTCTCGGTGAATAAATGTACATAAAAAGTTCATATGTGTATCTGCATTGAGATCTATCCTAAAACCCTTTACAAGAACGGATGTGCCTAATCATTTTTGTAAAATAATGTTTAAAAAAACCCAAAAAAATATCATGTCTAATTTCATATAACTTGAAATGTTAATTATTTATCATATATACGATAATGCAAATCGTATACATTTTCATTATGCTGGAGTACTTATCTTTAGGTACAAAACAACGTAATGGTAACATTCTAACATTCCCTTTACTACACTTACCACTGGTACTGATGAGAGTTGAAGAATGTAAAGTAGATAGTGTTTAGTACATTAAACATCAATTTACTCTGTGCTTGCATGCATCGTCTTCCAGAGACTCGTATCACTTGACATAGTTCCACATATTACTGTTACCAAGTCATCCGAGACTCTAGGACACAACAGAAAGGTTTTGGTCAACACTTAAAATTGATGTATTAAGTGATAGTGACAATGACATGAGGTGAGTATGTGACAACAACTGGAATGCAAGAACAGAGAAGATGGTAGTACACCAAAAAATCTTTTCACAATTGACATAGTATGCCATGTTTTTCATGTGTGAAAATCGGGTGTGATCCCACAGGGAATCAAACACGTATCATAATTGTGGAAGGCGAACAATCTGACCACCACAACTACAGTACACCAAAGACAGCTTGCAAATACTTGAAGATTTTGGCTTGTGAAGCCATAGGGCACACTGCCAAAGTTGTCTTACTTTTCCAGATGACATCCGCATCGACTTCAGCAGTCTGGACGACCACGCCTGCACTATATCACTCTTCGACTTACCGGAGGAGACTGGCCTGGCTGTCTGGCCTCCCGCCTCCATCATTGGGGAGACGATATTCTCTGCGAGAATAGGTCCCACTGGAGGCAAGCGAGGCTACACACCCATCACAGGTTTGTCACCATAGAGTCATCATAAAATACATGATAGTTTAAGAAAATGACTAATTAGGGATACAGCAGACAATTTTTTTTGGTAAAATGAGCATTATTTTAAAAAGAGTTATTTGCCATGAGTAATATACACAAATTTCAATTTAAAGAACCTGTTTTGTACCGGTACCTCAATACGCTGCTTGGGAGTAATGAAAAAGTACAAAATTCTACAGTCCGTAAAAATATAAGGAAACTCACAAATATTTGTAATTTTTTCGCTAGACACCAAAACTTTTTTTACAATATAATAAAATACTGGACTAAACATTACATATTAATAATTTTCATATTTATAATCACTATCTAATGGGTGAAAATTTGATTGTTTTAATTTGTAAAGGGAACTTGATTGTAGAGACAAATTTCGGGGAACCGTGATTATCTGTTGAAGTTTGGATGAATTCAAAATTAATTTTTATTATGAACTCGTATGTTTACTTCTCAGTACGGTGAAATTTATATGGTTTGTTTATTACACTGATGCGTTTATATCAACAAGTAGCAATATAAAGTGACGGTTTTCCTGAAGATGACGATCATGAACTTACAGAAGACAAATGGGAAATCTCTATTACAGGGTAGCTATCAAAACCTGTGAAAAAATTTCCCTGACTCATCCCTAACTTTTCCAGGTCAGCTGCTCTTATTTCCCTGACCAACAAAATATCAATAAAATTAACTAGGTAAATATTAAGAATCGCTACTCATTGTGTACCAGCCAAACTATTGATTTTTGACATAAGGTTTATTTATGAAAAATGTTTTCAGAGATGTTATAAGTAGTGCTACGTAAAAAAAATGTTTTTGTTAGTTTAGGTTAAGTTAGGTTGTTAGAATAGGTAACAATTTTTTTTATGTAGGACTACCTCTAATGTCTCTAAAAGCCTTACGTAAAACTTTTTGTTAGGTTGCCTAGTTTAGGTTCGGGAACCTAACCTGACCTAATTTAATGTTTGTAACCTAATTTAAATTAAACTAACATAACCTAACCCAACTTAAACTAACTTAACCTAATAGAAGATTGCAGGATTTCGCGGCCATTGTCAGGCTGGTTGTCTTGGCTCCAGCCCGGAAGCCAAGACAACCTGCCTAACTTAACCTAACCTAACAAAAAAATTTTGTAGGACTATTTACGTCTGTAGAAACATTTTTCGTAATAAACTATGTGTCTAAAATCAATCATTTGGCCAGTACACAATGAATAGTGATACTTAATATTTACCTCTTTTGGTGAAGCTGAACACTACGAATCAACTAACTTCACCTTGCAGAAATTCTATCATATCTTCATTATTTACAAAGCAACAAAGTCCCAGGAATATTCAAATACAACAATTTTCACTTATGTCAACTCACTTTCCACTTTCAAAATGCTGTTGTTGAGAAGTTATGTAGAGAAAAACTCTCGATTACAAAATTAAAAGCATTTAATAAGTGGCCTAAAAACAGTTGTGTAATACCTGGTCAATACACCATCAATCACTCTTTGAATCTCAAAAACATACTGTAATGTGCACCTGTTGTTTTTGAGAAACTTTGTTCAATGATTCGTCGAAACAAACTACAACTTTCTTCCCCTTTAGCAATTAACTCATTTTATACACGAAATACGACGCATGACCAAATGTGATGTAAAAACCTATCTTATCTCGCTGTAACTGAAGTTTCTTTGCTGTGACACTACTCTGGAAACATTGTTGTTTCGCATGGAGCATCTAGTACCTTCACAGTTTAAACTCGCAGCTTACTTAAGGTTTTCTGCCTTCAATGTGGCTCATAACGGAATGCCGGCCTATGTTGCTTAAAGAAAAATTTACATTGTACGAATTGCACCTTGCAGAGTTATCACCAGGATCTTCGCAGTTCATTTTAATAGTAGTTATGATCGGTTAACCGATACAGTCTGTTTCTTCCTGTCATGACTGTTTTCCCTAAATTAATTACGTTTTGGAAATAACCCTCATTGAAAATATATTTCCAGATATTTTTAATGCACTTAACCATTTTCATTAACACACACGAAATCATGCTATGCTGTAACTTTTTAGCACACCTTTGTCACTGCACGAGCCCAAAAGTTCAGGCGTGTTCCTCCATTACGCGGTACGGTAGATAAAATACAATTTTAATGTAAATCCATGGACTTCAGACATTATCAGAAGATATTAAGACTCACATGAACCATAGAAAAAAATACTCGCACCACGCCAAGTACACAATAAATAACTGACAACGAACGTATTAGCATGCCGCATGGTAAGAACAAAAGCGAACTGAGAATCTTATGTTGCCAAGTCCACGCCTTAAATTTCTACTACGAACTCTTGGGGAAAAACACCACAACTGTTTAAAACCCTCATTATTAACTAAAAAAATCATTAAAATTTATGGCATTTTGCAAACAGTATGCAAGAAACACCATGAGAGAGTAATTTTTAACACTGCAGAAACTTTAAAACATTGTCAGGGAAACCATTGGTTTGGCAACACTGGCGGGAACCGCTAAAAATTCTGGTACAAAACGCCAAAAAAATTGTATTTGAGACGAAAAACTGGTACAACGCGTCAAATTCACTGTTCCACAAAACTATATCAATACGAAACAATATTATGGAACTAGAAAATTGGTATATGAACAAAGAAAATGGTAGATTGTGTTCGCGGAAATGTTCGTTTACCAAATTTGGAAATTCCAAGTTTTTTTAGAGAATTCCCTGACTTCTCCAGGTGTCTTAAATTCCCTGACTTTTCACGGTCACCCTGACATACAGTGTAGCCTCTGTATGAATTACTGTGTTTCTGATGGCACATTAACTTGAGCACCATTTAATATTATTGTAGGCTCATTTACTGTCCATAATCTGTGAAATCTGAAGTTGCTTTTGTATAATACAAATTTATTGATGTAAAATTTTTTATTCCTGCTTATAACATTTTCCTGCATTTAACAGTTATTTCACAGTTTGCTTGGAAAATGTTATAGCACAGTTGTAGTATACTTACTCATTTTACCTAAAATAGTTTATACCCTCCTATTATGTGTTTTCCCTGTGAAAGGCTAAGCTACTTAATATGTTCTTTTTGTTATTTTAAATCAAGAACTGCTTCGGATGCATCTTTAACTTTCTGTCTCCAGGTCATCCCTCATGGGGAATAGCGTGGTACATCAATGACAAACTGATCCCTGAAATCTATGTGGAACGAGGTCAGACGTACACATTTGTGGTTGAAGGAGGTGAGGAAATCTTACCGTTAACTAACAGCTCCGTATCAGGGGTTTTCTTCCCCACAGTTGATTTGCAGTTTCATTTGTAACTGTGCGATTTTTATTTCTGTACAAATCTCATGAGTTCCCATAAAACTTAGTCTGTGCTCCTTATTTCCAGCATCTTGGCAAGATACAAATCCAGTAACAATATGCAGTAAATTTAGAACTTTATTGGTGTATGGGTGCAAAGGTTAATAAAAATGTGAGTCAGTTCTAAATAAGTGTGTGGAAATATTTCTAGTAGCATGCAATTGTGCTTAAGAAGTGAGAAGTGCTATTAAAAATGCCTCAAAAGAGTTGACTTGAACTTCACTTTTCACATTCAGGGATACTTTTGCAACTTCTTAAATATGATGTTTATGCATAACTCTCACTTTAATGTTAAAATGAATTGTGAATAATAATGCATATGTCCCTGTTACAGCTGAAGTTGACTTAAAAGTCGATGACAACTTTGCAGGAACCCCAGCCCCTTGTTAGACATTTTAACAGAAGGTTGCAAATATCAGTCACCATTTTTTAAAATAAGGTAGATTTATTTGCTAGTGCGGAATCAGCAGTAGAATAAAATCTGAAAATACTAGTACTGTACGTAACTAATGATAAATTGATAATGGTAACTGTTGGGACTGCGCGGAAGGTTGTGTTTGTATGTTTGTTTAGTGATTCTTTTGTTTTGTTTTGGAGGCCATGTTGGAGAGTAGAGTAATGGCGGATTAAAAGGTCAATGGTTGTAACAGGAGTTTTTAGTTGGAGTTTATTTATTTACTTGCGTTTCCACAGCATTATTCATGGAACATTTTTGGTCCTCCGGATTCGGATGTTGTTAGAACCTCTTAATATCAGGTCTTGTCCATGAAGTTCGTTGGGAATCAGGTTAGATATTGATGTGTTGGTTTGT
>PNEQ01000086.1:0-53632 GCA_003012365.1 Medauroidea extradentata
AGATCGATTGCATTCCGTTTGATTTCACTTGCCATTGCTACAGAAAAACACGCACGCGCAACTAACTCCAACCCGAAGACGATAAAAGTTGTCAGGAGACAAAAAGGTAACAATTTTCTTTGTGTGTACACGCGTGGATATAGAGTCGACTCATCGCACAGTATCGATCACCGCTCATCGCTGTGGATGCCTGCTCCGCCGGGATTATGGTTTCAGAGTTTCGCGTCAAGAGCGCACCACCAGATGTACGGGACGCTGCGCACAATCGATTCTTTCTTACAGCTCTCGATGTTCATTCCGAGCGCGCCACGAGTTGTTTACGTGACACATTCCGCATACGTACAGCAGTTTTTCTGTCGTTATAATGTGCGCAACCGTGAAAATGCTCTCGTATTAAACAAATTAATTAACGTTATATTTAATACAGAAATTGACGGTGCACAAAAATACTGTCGTTATGGCCGTATTCTCGTCTTAACCCATACTCGTCTTAACGAGGTTCCACTGTATTATTCTTAGTGTAGAAATTATTTGTGTTTGCTTTTTCTGAGACAGAAAAATGTATAATGGCATATAAGTACCATATTTTATTATTTTATTTTGCAATATAGGTACTAAACAATGAAAACTTATTGGACTGTAAAAATGAGGTAATTCAAGCTGAAATGAAATGTCAAGCACTATTTAAAAGACATTTATATATTCTCATAACAATATTTTTTGTATATTTTACACACACACATATAATACAAATACAAAATAACCAATTATTTTGTAGCCAACATTCTTAATGTGCTTATATGCTGCTAATGAACCCTTGCAAGACAATTCTAAATGTAATACAGTAACAGCAAATACTGTAATTATTCAAGTAGATTATGTACAGGTGCAGTAATTAGTAGTTTGTAACATGTGAAAGTTGTTGATGGATTTGTCGTTTTCTTCCCTGAGAGATACTGCTATGCTTACATATTATATGGAAGCAGTGTTCTTTCAAGAATGAAGAAATTTCTTTGCCTAAGCCACATGTGTTGTCAACTTGTAGGCAAAGAGAAGTGGGAGAATATTTAGTCATTACAGTTTACAGTCAGAGCCTGGGGTCCGAGATCTTTGTACATAAACAAATTACAGTACAGTACTAAATGTACTCCCGCTGTTTAATTTATACTTTGTTATTTTATTTCTTGCAAGTTGGTCATTACATAATACATTCAATACTGGAAGCAATTTTGGTTGCTCAAAATGAGGATGACAAAGTAATTACGATAACACATTCTTATATTTCAGATCGCATAGTGTGTATCAGTGCAATGAGCTGATTTGATATGCTATTCTCGAATCACTGAAAGTTGTTATAATTTAAACATGCGTTTGACGGTACAGTTCAGACATTGGTGAGGCTGACTGGCATAAATGTGGGGAAATAAACTTTTGATAAAACATTTACCATTTTTGTTGAGACAACTGAACATCTACCTTAAGGACCCCATCTGCCAAATTGTGTGCAAGGCTTCTGACATGTACTGTATCTGTTATTTAACAACAATGCAACATTATTTTTTAAATTTTGTCTATGTAAAAATATTATGTAAGATGTAAGACTGTTTTCGTGTTGTACTGGTCAGTTCCGTCTTCTAGTGTTTTGAGAAAGTGAAAACTGCTAAAACTGATGGGCGTACTGTATTTTTATTTTTCACCATAATTTTAAGCTGGAAAACTCAGTTACAAGATATTTAGAGCACAATAGAGATATGTTGCATTTCTTTACTACTACGTCATAAAAAAAGGTGAAACTGCAATGGAAAGATGTCTGGTACCTTCCACATAAAAGCTATGATGTTATCCAATGTATTGCCTGGCCTACACTTATTGTTGCAGTATAAAATATCTCTTGTCAGACTGTGACTTTAATGAACTTAAAAATTGTCCTTTCAGTGTTATAACAACATTGAAAGAGTTTCCTAGGAAAGGAATCTCAAGGACTGAAAATAAATCGTCCTTAAATTGAAGCAGGCTTTAAAGTGAATGACAAATTTATGTTTAGAACTTTAGGTGGAAGTAGGAAACTCTATTTTTAAAAAAATCACTGAACAAAAAGACTTTACACTGAGAGATTATTGTATAAAATATATTGTACATGCGGTGTATAGTGTCATGTACAACATGTTGTTGCATTATCAGCTTGTGAACACAAAAGTCTTTTGACTTAACCACCGAAGTCTGTATTCACGCTTCTGATCCAGCTTTGCAGCTTTTCTCAGAAAAACATTTTTTGGGTACGATTCTGGTTGCATACTTGTATTAATGATTTCAGTGAATTCCAGACAGTCTACGAAGTTCTCTTGTGCAGTTAATTACACAAGTCACATACAGTGGCTGCGGATAAGGGGGAGGACATCCATGAAAAAATATTATATATTCGTTATTTTAATATTTTTTTGAGAATTTTTATAAACATGTGTCAGTTGCAGTTCATTTGTCAATCATGACCTTGAAATTTTAATTTTGTATCTCATTTTTGGTCTTTCCTAATATGTCTTGATCAGATTTTTTATGTTCACCTTACGATTTACGTAGTGTTATACAAAAATTATTTAAGGCCAGTTTTACACAAGAGTTAAAAGGGTTGGGGTGGCTGTAGCCAGAAGTAGACACTTTGTACTGAAACTAGTTAAATTGATAATGCTTCGGATGAGGGTTACTGTTAAATAAATACGTTAATCTAAATACTGTGGTTTTACTCTACATACTTACATTACAGAATACTACACGTTTGTACTACATAATTTGGATAGGAGAGGAGCAACTTTTTAATTAATTACATTCATGTTTATGTTCTACTCGATGATGATGATGATGATGGATGGTGCCCTTTGGTCACCTTAGACCTCACCGTTAGCATGATGCCGGAAAGGCTGATGATGGAAGGTTCGGTTAATGACAGACGGCGTTACGTCATGGGTCTCGACCCAGGACCATCCTGGTGGTGAGCTGGTGACGGATGGAAGGCTCGTAGAAGACAGACCTTGAGTCCCCCCAATACATTGCATTATATTACCACACTTCAGTGCCCGTGGGGAGAATCGCTGAGGCCCTAGTCTTGTGCAACTACTGACCTAATTGCTCTAGCGTCGCTAGCTTGTCCTCCAGGCGAGGCTCTGGTTATACATAATGGTAGGTACTAGACACTTTCCATTTATTTTCACAATTGTTCTGTTTCCTTCATTCCAAAACTGAAAGAGCTATTGTATTTCACCGGTTACACACTTCAAGACATTTTCCAATAATTGGAAGCCTTTTTTGAGTGTTCATCATTTTAAGAAATATGTAGTTGCAGTGGATGATAAATGTGACTAAAATTTGTACTGCATGATTATTTTAATTTTAATAATGTTTCATGTTTTTCTTTTCATATCTCAGTGTGCTTGAAACTAAATCGATACTCTAATAATACAAGCTTTGTATATAAAATATATATTTAAATATCTGTATTTTAAAAAAAATTCAATTTAATTTTGATACAGATATAAATTGAAATTCTGTGTTTAAAGTTTTAATATTAAATATAATATTTTTAATGTAAAATTTGCTTTAGAAAGATTTTTTTTTCTTCAAGCAGTAGCTGATGAAAAAATTACCAGAGGTGACATACTTTAATGTATTGTATATATTTTAGATATTGTTGATTGTTAATGGAAGAAAAACTGTACAATATTGTCACCAAAGCTTCAAATGGTACCTACAGAGTTATTAACATCAGTGTAATGTTTAATACGTACCAAAGTATATACAGTCAACTGGGATGAATAGGGACAAAATTTAAATCAAAAGTTCCCGTACGCGGTTTTAAAACAGAGTTTTTCCTTAATGTTGGCAGTTAATAATGTTACAAAGAGTAATCTATTGAAATATAATTCGATTTAAAATAAAGGTCTAGGAATCCGTTTGAAATTTTTTCGCTATTCGTCCCAGCGTCCTTATTGACCCCAGTTGACGATACCACAATGTGGTAAAAAGAACCTGCCACAGGATATCAATACAGGATGGCATAAAAAGAATTCAGGGAAGATAGCCTCTGGTATTTAAGAACGCAACAGTTGCAACTCACTATGCTGTCATGGTTTAATGGTGTTCAGCATCGTGTCACATATTGTTTTTACGTTTCTATTGTATGTATCTTAGTAATAAATTACTGTATGCCATGCATTCTTTTTCATGCCATCCTTTGTTATGAAGTTTTATATTTTTTATGTAGAAGTATAGTACTCTTGTATTAGTTCTGGTTCAGATATGTGCCATCAGTGGCAGCACAAGTTGACAATGGGCCTGTTATATTTTATGTATTGTATAGAGAAATAAGATTTTAGTTTTTCAGTTATTGATATTCATTCATAACCAAAGTACATCTGTCCAAAAATTTGTTTTTAATATTTATTTACAACCATGCAGAATTTCATAATTTTCTAATGGACTGTTTTGTATTTTAAAGTTACAAAATGTAAAATATTTGCTTTTTATGTACAGTGATAGTGTGTTGTGTTCTTCAGTTTTAAAATAACTGCATCATACAGTATTTTGCTAGTTCCGAGTCTTTGTATTAAGTACCTTTACATATATATTTACATGTAACCAATGAAATTGAATTACTCCACTGTGAAACTTTTTTCTGAGTGAATACCCTCAAAGTTTTATTAGTATTTTCAAGTCCATCTTGGTGATTAACTGTTCTCTTTCCCGCCTGTTTCTGTTTCACAGATAACAAGCTGAAAAAATTTTCAGTACATAACTGAAATATGTAGCCTCCACTGCAACTGCAGTGATTTTAGTCACACAATGTCAAATTGCTTGTCATACACATACTACATCCGTACGTGTTTCAGAAATACTTACCCTATATAGAAATTGATTGATGTGCATCCTTGACACTACAGTAATGTCTGTATACCTACCACTATAATTTCTATCACATTGTGAACTTTTGGTTTGAGTTTTTGTATGAGAGATGAACCTGAAAATTACATTTGATAGAGAGTGCATTACTAACTTTAATTCAAATAACAGTACCAGATATTGATATTTGAAAATACTGTAACATACTTAACCACAGTGTGAGATGCTAGACCTATCAGCATAAATTAGGGAACAGTTTTAATTACTGTGCAGTGATTTCAGTATATTTCGGGAAACTCTGTATGGCGCTAATGAAAGAAAGCAGAGTCCTTTTACAACTATACAGTTACACAACATTTTAATGAAATGGTGTTCGCTTTCTTACCAGTTTGAGCACATGTATAGTAGTACTTCTTATAAAAAAAATCTTTCTCCTAACATGCTGCAACATTGTTCATGCGCCAGCTGTACGGGCTCTTAACAGACTGTACGTACATTAAACTCGGCTCCTAATTACTGTATCGTAAACAGATAAAATTACAGATTGTTTGGCATGAAGTGATGTCATAATGGAACCAGGCATTATGAGGCATTTTCTCACAAATATTTCAAATGTCACATTTTTTATTTGCTCATTTCTAGTCAAAACTAATATTTGAAATGTAAGAATACTCTATGCAATTCTCATTTAATAAGAGCATTAAAAGGCCACCTGGAAAAAAATTATTACTAGGCCTACGTTGTTTATTAGTTCATAATTGTGATTCTGCTTTACAGATTGATTGTATTAATATTGTTTTATCTATTACTATGTTTCTTCATACCAACTCCAACTATGGTCTTGAAGTTGATTCTATGACCATTGTCAGTGTGAATGAGTAAAATATTCGTATAGCCTACTTTTATAGTTATTGCCAAGCTCACCCTTGAAGAATATTCCCTTTCTGCTCATTATGTATTCCCAAAGTAATAGAACAATGTCACTTTTAAGTTCTGCGATAAACATGATCATTTTGGGTTTTACAAGTATATTTTGTTAGTTTCTAGAGTTATTTAAGATATTTGACAACTCCCCTTTTCAGTCTATTCTGTCTGCATATGTATGCTTATGTTTACCAGCATTTTGTAACTCTTGTGGTTTTTAAGTGTATCAAAAAGTTCATGACAAAACAGTTTCACAATGTGTCACTTTAATTATGTTTGTGATACGTGTGATTATCGCAGGCAAGGCAAATGCAATAGTAGACAATATTTTGCTTTTTTTCATTTGATAACTTTTCAGTAGTAACATGAAAACTTAATTAATGTTGCAATTAGTTTAGTGATTCAGGTCCTCAAAACTTAAAATATTCTCGTGTGTGCTGTTTATAAAAATTATGACACATACGTAGTATATAATTTCAGTCATATGAAATACACTTGCTAGATACTGTTCTTTGTCAGTGATTGTTTAAAACTGTTAAATACTGGAAAAGAATGATCTTTAATTAGCATTTATAGGTCTGATGGACGCATGAATTCTTTTGGGAAAACAAATACTGTACATCTGTTTCTTCCCATTAAATATTTAGGCCTGAATGCTTTGTGTTACTTATTCAGTACAAATTATTGGTAATTTGATGGAACTGTGTACATTTTGTAATATTACGAGAACTAACTGCACATGTTAATTTTAACACTACAAATATATGTAATGAAGATTACTATTAAAATGTAAACTATTTACCCCTGTATGTTATGTCTTACCAGAACTTGGTAAATATTCTTACGTTTTGTCTCACGTACCTGATTTATTATATAGAATCCAAAATAACACATGTGTATGTTAGAATTTTTTTTTTGTTAACAGTGTTACCATTTGTATTGCCAAACATGTATATTAGTTTACTGAAGTATTTCATGTATAGATGTACCCTTACAGAAGAAAGTGTCAAAAAGTTTCACTTTGCCTATGTAATAATCAAAATATCAAATAATTACTGAATATGTTCTTGTTCTTTCTGCTTATTGTGAGCTTGATGGTGCTTTCTGTGTGACTCTTCATGAACTATTCCTACTTAAAGAGACTGTTATTTGTGATTTGACACGATATTAGTATACTGTTATCGGTAGTAAAAAATAAAGTGGTTACCTAAAGAAGCAGTGCATAAAAGAAGTGTGATAGTTATAATCATTTGAAAATTTAAGAGAAAATAAAAGTTGATGTGTATGTACACACTTATAAAGGTATATCATGTGCTCATAATGAAAATTATATTGAAAGTGTAACACAAATTATTGTAATACAGTTGAAAATCTAACAGTTTTAAACATATTGTTACTATAAAATTTGTGTATAAAAAAGTTAGGAATAGAATATGTGAAGAACATAATCACTCTACGTACCCTATTTGTAAGGAAACCATAATAATTACATTGTGGACTCTTTTTTGCACACATTATTATTTATTCCAGCACGCTTATGTAAGTTTCTCATAATTATTTTAAAGTATTGGAAACTTATGTTTCATACTATACAGATTCAAATTATTTATAATTTAATTCAAAAGAATAAAAGTCTTGGTATGTTATTTTAATGTGATAGTTACACTATTCTGCAGTTATCAGGTTTTCTATTTGATTAAACATGAAGTTAGTTGTGGTTTTAACTAACTGTGGAATGCATTTTACTGTAACACGGTCAAACAATTTTATGTAATTAGTAATGTAATGAAAACTTTAGTTCAATAAACAATATATTTTGTTTACTTGTAGGTTTGTTATTTACCATTATTTACAATGAGTGTACAGTATTTCCTTACAGTTCATTACCTTTACCAGCACTCTTGTGGACACGCCATTGCAAGATTATGTCGTCCCAGAAATCTAATATGAGACTAAGGAAAAACGAACGAAAAAATAAAAAATGAGAAAATAAGCCTATGTTGGCTTGTAGTCAAAATAACAGAACATGAAATATTCCATAAGGAAATAGTCAACAACAAATACTGTAAAGAAAAATAAAAGTAGAAAGACAAACTCCCGTCATCAGGTGAAGCATCTGGAACAGATGCCCGTTACCAAAATGTCGTGAAAAGTCTGTCTTAAGAAATCTACTGTGTTCTTATCTGTCTTCATCGTTGTGTCGCCTAGTCTATTGTCTGTGATGTCATCGCTATTTTGTCTTGTGTCCAACATCATTGTCTTTGTCTCAGTATTGTCTGGGTTTGTCTTTGTGGTGTCTTGCAGTTTTACAGATTGTTCTGTTTGTCTTTCAACTTTTATTTTTTTAATGTTTATTTTATTTTTCTTTATTTGTTGTAGACTTGGTCCTTATGGGATATTTCATGTTCTGTTGATTTGGTTTATGGATGTTTTGACTACAGCCAAACTAGGCTTGCTTTCTCATTTTTAATTTTTTTTTTCTTTCGTAGTCTCATATTAGATTTCTGGGACAACATAATATTGAAATGGCATATGTCCACAACAGTAAAGTACATTGTTCTTGTTGAACAGTTGCAACTATAAAGAAACAAAAACTGTGAGCTGTGTTTGAGTGTATTTATTACAAATGCAAATACAAATATGTGAGATAGCGAATGTCTAGTTACAACAGGAAGAGAGGTTTTTAACTTTCTCTATTCAGTCCCAAAGGAGGGTTTTTTTACGACTACTAGCACAGCACCACTGCCTTGTTAGAGAACATTAGGAAGGAAATTGGGAAATAATCTTTCAGGGACTGTACGAACCATCCATGCATTTGCCTGAAGAATTTCAAAATTATAAAAGGATGGCTGTACTGAGAATCAAACATGTGTTCCCTGAATGCAAGACCACTGTGCCATCTTTCTTGATTACATCTTGTTAACACATACTTAGGGCCATGAACATTTTGCCACAGTTTGTTTCAGTGTCTTGGAGTTCTACCTGCAAATAACATACGTGTGGTGTCGCAGTAACCTTACTGTGGTTGGCTCAGTCAAATAAGAGACGTCACTTCACAAAGACACCCTGCCAGTAATTATGAAGCAGAACTGCAGATGTGTACGTAACACACTGAAACAAACTGGGACAAGATTCTTTTTGCAAAATGTTCATGGCCCTACACATTCTGTGAATGAAACATGTACAAACAGAGGAGTAAGACTGAAGTGAGGAAACAAGAGAGGGCAAAGGCAAAGTTAGGGTCTTAGAAAAATTCTGTGAATAAAGACATAGTTGATAATGAGACTACAAAAAGGCAAGGTTAGTTTCCAGACCCTTATTGTATCACATGTTTATTGTAAATTATGAGCATATGTTTTGAATAATGTATTTGGTAATTAAAGGCAAGTAAATTTCAGTAATGTCTCTTTTTTTCTATATTTTCAAAACAAACATCATGCCCTACTTTCAGAGGTGACTTCCTTTACCAATGTGGCAATCTCAGGGGCCAAAATGAAATACAAGGTCCCGGTTGTATTACATAACACAACTGATAAACTAAATGATTCAGCCCAAGAAAGACGAGTGCTCCACATGCACGTGTAGCTCACTCGATGGCTAGGCTAGTACTGACGGCTGCCTATGGCAATGCCAGGCATCCTGCCGGAAAGTGGTGAGTTGTCATACAAACTAGCACAAAAGAATAAAACGCGTAGAAGACCCTCAAAAATTAATACTGTATAAACATGTTAAACATTTACAATAAAAAGAACAATTAAAATTATGCAATATGAATTCTGCTGATGAAAGTTATGAAATGTAACACAATACTATATTTAAAATCAAAATACACGCACAATTACATAGTACTGCAGAGTACTGCGGTGCTGCATTTATTGGTGCAACATACTCATTGACAAAAGTATTTTAGCACCATCAAAATCTGTCTGCGGACCCTACCATAGGGATCTAGAGAGACAATGTATGCAGCACTTGTCTTTGTCTCTCCGTGGTGAAGTGAGGGAGTGAAGCCCTGTAACAAGTGAATGTCAGCCCAGGGGACACATGGGCGTCACGGCACACAAATTATACAGGTAGGTGCAGATATATATCTAGCCAGAAATGT
This sequence comes from Medauroidea extradentata, assembly GCA_003012365.1. Classification (NCBI taxonomy): domain Eukaryota; kingdom Metazoa; phylum Arthropoda; class Insecta; order Phasmatodea; family Phasmatidae; genus Medauroidea; species Medauroidea extradentata. The sequence goes on from PNEQ01000086.1 coordinate 9,920, forward strand.
ACACAAGGCAAGAAGTAAATTCTCCAGTAACACAATGTAAATAATAGAAAAACATACTCTTACTGGCTGATCATGCAGGCATGCTACGTACTCATGGTCTAATACCACTTCACTTGAAATGTAACGACACTTCACCACTCACTGACAGCATCTTAATTTTCAAGTACTATGTTTAGAGGATTCTGATCTGGTCAGCCACACTGAAAGTTTTGGAAAAAATGCTATGGAAACCTTATTAAGAATTACGTAATAAGTGCTACGCAGAGTTGTACTGTATGATGATCACTCAACACCCTTTAGAGATAAAGTTCCCGTACAAAAATCCAACGTCTTTGTTTAATAGAGAAATATATTCTTTTTAACAAAACTATTCCACACGTGCCCACTGTGCCAATGTAAGAAAAAAACCTTTTTTAAGAGACTAGTATGGAATGTCTTTGTTAAGTCACAGTACTCATCAAAAACACTGCTTCGAAGCATCCAACATAGCTAAAAACAGCCTTTTCAAGCTGCCATGCTTCAAAACATTAACTGGATGCATTACAAATTCAAAAAATGCACTTAACGTAGCTGCAGACTTTCCACCAATAAAATTATATGATCACTGTGAAATACAGTGTGCTTTTTTTAGTGTAAACAAGCAAAATGTTTTTTGCTTAAAAAAATGGACTTTAATATATGATCTAGTGTAAGTCTTGCTAGAAATATAATTGTTATTCTAATACGTTATGGTCCCAGGAGGATAATGCCAGCATCATAGAAAGAAACGCAGGTTAGCTTACGTTGAGTATCAAGCAAAATTTTCAGAAGTGGTAAGTCATAATATATTTACAGTCTGAGAATAGGCTGTTCTACATAAGGCAACAAACACAAGTGCTTCTCCTTTTCCACACTTAACCGACATAAATTTTAGAAACCGGAAGTTTCTTGTGGACTGGCCTTATTGGATGAAAAAGGATTTAAAGATATAGTAGAAGATGAGGCTTGGCTTGGAAAAGTAAAAAAGATGAGGAATTGGGAACAGCAAATGAAGTAGGTTGTAAGGCAAGAAATGAAATTATTAATTGTTACGTACAGACATATTGACTGTGGAGTGACGCAAAGATAGCATTTAAGATGTTTTCATCAGTGAGTAAAGTTTTCGAAAGGAAAATTGCAATTTCTAAACTTTTTGTCTGCCAGAAACTGCTTACCTTGAAGTGTACGACATCATTACAGGAACATTTTAACAAATTTGACTGTTTGGTAAGGGACATAGAGGCAATTGGATCGACCTTGTAGCAAGATGATCTCGTATGCCATTTGTTGCTGACCATACCAAAACAGTATGAGAAAATTGTGACAGTTTTCGAGGCATTGGACACCAATCTTACAATAGAGTTTGTGAAATCAAGGGGACTGGATGCAGAACTAAAAGCAACTCATGTTCAAGGTAACATAGAACATGAAGAAGCATCTTTTGGTGCATCAATAACAAAGGCAAGTATTTCTCAAGAAAAACATCTTTCGGTACATCGAAAACAGTGTATCCTGGGAACAGACCCATTAGAAGATCAAAGGGAACCCACTATAATGATGGCTTGATTGAAGAAGAGCAGATACATAAGGATGACATAGAGAATGAAGAAGTTGAGAAAGATCTAACATATAGATATGACAGAGCAAATTACCCTGTGACCCTATAGAGAAGCTTGTACAAGGAAGTGATAACTGGAGAAAAGCAGTAGAGAAGGAACTACAAGCTCATGACCATTTTCAGACAACAGTTGACACACAGCCACATGGCATAATACTCATTGAAACCAAGTGCGTATTTACCACTAAACCAGATGGGACCAAAAAAGCACGGCTGGTAGCCAGAGGTTACCAATCATAAACTACGAATGAGGTGTATTCCCCTGTGGCAAAGCTGTCCACCATAAGATTAGCCTTGTATGCACCTTGCAAAAACAGGTACACCGAACAGATGGATGTTTCCACAGTCTTTCTCAATGGTATCCTTGATTAAGATCTGTGTATTTATAGACCTGAGGGAGTAAAAGAAGAACCAGCATTGAAGTTTCAACAACCTCAATACGGTCTTCGAGAATTACCCCGGTGCTGGAATCAAAGATTTAATTGTTCGTATGTTGGGAATGGTGTTTGACTAGTAATATAGGTCGACAATATTCTACTGTTTGCAGAAAAACAAAAAATTGAAAACCTTGCTCAGAAACTAAAAAGACAATTCAACACTAAATACATAGCTAGTGTACAGCATTTCATTGGAAATGAAATAGAAATAACCACAGACAAGACACAGATCAGCCAAGAGGCGCTTATGGAAACTATGTACTTCGGATTCACTCGCTAGCGAGAAAATTGGTCGGAAATGTCATGCGAAAAAGAGCTACAGGTCCTCAAGATCTCAAAATGTTCAACTCGATCCCGTTGTCGGATCCACGTAGATCTACCCTGCAGACGATACAAACGAAAGCACGCGTAAAAAGTAAACAGATTCCTGTATGAGCACACAATAGAAAATATGTTGTAAGGCGGTTTGAATGCATGTTCACGGAAAATACTATGTCGAATCGTAGTATTTTTGTTGAACAAGAAGTCTGGAGCAGTTTATCAAGTAAAAATGTTGCCAGGGTACGTAATTCAGGTGTGGAATAAATTATCATTACTAGTACGCAATTTTAATGGTACATACATACATTATACCAGCACAAAATGATATTCTGTACTGTTTTAACTTGGTATAAAAACATAGGTCTGCCAGATCGGTAACTAAAATTACCACTTCTGCAGATTTTGCCATATGTTTTTAAAAAGGTCGCCAAATAACTACTCTTCGGATTTATGACCGCTCGTTAAGCGTTCAACGACTTAGTAGATCCAGTCACGTGACCAAGATCCAGAATGGTTGTACCTACTTTGTTTCCGTAAGCACCTAAGGTGAACTGATTGATAACATGTTGAAAAAATTTAATCTCCAAGATTGTAAAGGTTGCAACACTCCAAAGGAAAATAAGATAGACATAGATGAGTCAGACCCTGTAATATAAGTACCATACAGAGTACTTGTAGGTTGTTTAATTTATCTGTCGCAGGCCTCAAGACCAGACATAGTTTTTGCTACTTCTTTCCTGAGCAAATATCTGGATAAGCCGATCGAAACCCTCTGGACTGCTGCAAAAAGAGTACTCTAGTATTTGAAGGCAACAAGAAACTTGTGTAGCCTACAAGAGAAATCCGGATGAGTTCACAAAATTAATACAACCTACCCGGATTCAGACTAGGCAGAAGACATGAAGGATAGGAAGCGCATCAGTGGAATGATAACCTACACTGTGGAAACTCAGTCTCGAGGTGCTCAAGAAAGCAACAAGTTGTTGCCTCGAGTACTGCCGAAGCAGAGTTCATATCATGTGGCATGGCAGCAACTAATCTTTTGTTTATGAAGGGTCTTATGTCAGAATTTCTTAGTGACATAAAAGTGCAAGTGCAGGGTTAATTATTAATTGGTAACCAGGGAGCAACGTAAATGTTGAGTAACTATGAGAACACAAGACGCTCTAAACACATTGATATAAAGTATCACAATTTGAAATATGTAGTAGTCAAACAAATCATAACTATTAAATATGTGGAATCTAGTAAAAATATAAATAATTTATTCACTAAACAATGGGTAAGAATCAATTTTTACAGTGCTGAAAGTATCTTGGCTTGGTTTAACACTTGTACACAAATCTTTAAAACGTAAAAAATTAAGTAACACAAAGTTTCAAACATATTTTGTTTAAACTAGACGTATTTTTCAGATTAGCATATGGTCAATTTCAAGTAATGATAACTTTATCCATGTGAATGCATAATTTTTGTGATTACAGAGAACAGTTCATTGATAAACACTGCAGAGAACTTGAAATTGAGAGGGGGTATGAAACATTGTGTCTTCTTATGAGTGTAAACAAACAAAATGTTTTGTTATTAAAAAAGATGGAATCTATATTACGATCTAGTGTAATGACTTGCTATAAATAAAAGTGTTTAACAAGTGTGAAGTCTTGCTATAAATATAATTGTTATTCTAACAATCACAACTTAAAGCCCCATGGTATAAATGCATCTGCAGGAATCTTGCACCCTAGTTCAGTGCTTGGCTCGTAGTGGGGATGCGGCATCTTACGCACACTTCAAGGTCGCCCTTATAGCTCCATCACTTCTGAGCCTCTAACACAGTAAATCGCTCTAGGTATGCGGCACCTTAAAGCATGTTACACGAAATGGGATCCCTCAACAAGAGCTATTTAAAACTGCTGGGATTTATAAAGATACCTACACTTTGTCACCATCAAACAAAAACAAGATGAACCCAAGTGTAAACTTTATGCATCATACCGACCATATCAGCATCAGTTTACGTGTAACTACCTATGGATACAGGAGCACAGGAAAGTGTTCGTCATTAGGGGGTCGAGAAATATAATAAAATAGAAAATTTAAAAAGAATTGTGCACACATTTTACAACTTTACACATTCACTTCATGTGTTTAGATGGTTATTATATTGTAAAAGGAGTTACATGTTCAAGTGACAGACATGCTGATAATCAGGGTTTTTAACCCCCGGCACAAAAAGATGGGTGTTGTAAGTTTGACAAGTGTGTTTGTGGCATCGTAGCTCCTAAACAAAAAAATCAATTTTGATTTTTTTTTGTTTGAAAGGCGACTTGATCGAGGGTGTTCTTAGCTATGATTCAAGGAATTCTGTTCAGCCGTTTAAAGATCATCAGCTCTTTTCTAGTTTTTTTAGTGAATGTGAGCAATTCTACTGGTCTGACCGATTTCAAATTTAGTATCCAATGAGTTGGGGTTATTAAAATTTTTAATGTAAGTCTTAACTTTTCTACCTAATTATTCCGTGCCTATGTAGAAGGCCTTTTGAGAACCTGAACCTAACAGCAGATTATTAGGTGGTAATTTGACCCCTTTGGTAGGCACCCACTGGTTCCGCCGCACATGTGCGGATGGCAAAAATTAATTTCAAAATGTAAACATTTAAATATTGGCAATTGTCTGGTTTAAATGACATAATGCAGGATCTGACATTATTCCTTCAGTAGGTTAGCTTAATTTTTCTAACTACATACTATTTATGTTAAAATAATTTATCTTTGTAAGCAATTTCATTCAAAAACAGTTGCACATGCATAAAAATTGTTTGTTTACATTAGACGTTCACAAAACATAAGGAAAAATAGAACTATCCCTATTATGCACCAGTTAGCGTACAAGTATGCCACTATAGGCCGTTCATTTTAACTGAGCGCTCGCCATGAATCATAATACCTGAAATTTTGCTTTATTGGGAGTACAGATGTTAAGTTTTGACAGTGGTGAAACGTTTGCACCGGTTTTTAGCTACACTTATGTTTTCATATTAAATATAATAAAGATGGATACTGAGTGGTTGAAAGAAAATTTTAGCAGTGCTCACTTTGTCGTGAATGGCCTATAGTATGCCCATTCACATGGCACAAGTTTGCTGCAAGTTGAGATGGGCAGATAGGTGCCAGTGTGTACTAAGCTTTAGACTCAGTTTCAATCGCCATTTTGAACAATTTTATTTTTTCCTTTTCTCAATTAAATATAAGATTATTCTTCAAATTCTGTTTAAATTGTGCTACAGTACAGTCATTTTGATTTAGCTGTTAACATATAACTACGCAACAATCAGTCAGGCTAATATTTTTATAATCATAATTTGTCAGACTGATTGTGACATAATTAATCAATACCACCTTAATGGCCATGGCTGTACTGTAGCATAAAGCAAATAGAATTTGCTGTACAGTCACAAATTTAACATTTTTCTTCTCAGAATTTAAATAGTAATAATAATAATATCCAATGTTGAGACTGAAACTGAGTGTTAAGTATAGAGAAAGCAGAGAGAATTAAGTTTCTGAAAGAAGAAGGGCACTAGGACTGCTGGGTAAGGTAGTGAGGTGATGGAAACTGCACACGTGTATCACAGTTATAGGGCCAAGCAAGCTGGTGAGATCGAGGGAAACTTTCGGCTGTCAGTGATGTTGTTAAAACTGGGGTGAAACTTATTTAAGGAAAGCAGAAGAGTAAAAAATCTGGTGCAGATATAGCCTACAAAAGGTTGACGGAGAAGAACAATAGGGGGACCGTAAATCTGCAACATAACTAAGGAAGAATATACAGGAAAAGTGAAAAGTACTGAGAAGATTCAAGGGGTGTATAGAACAGAACAGGATAGGCAGTCTATGTTATCAAGTTCGGTGATGGAGGGGAATTCACTGATGGAGTATTTGGTAATGGTGAAGGGGTTGGAAAGTTCAGTAAAGGCTTGGGACATCAGTGAGGTGGTATGACGAACATGTCACTGGGTGGCAGCCCAATTGCAATTATGTTATTTCATTTTTATTATTACTCCAACGTTCCCCCTAGCTACTGCCCTTCTAATCTATATAAGTTTTTATGTTTATACTCTTCATAAACTCTCCTCTATCATTCTGCAACTTGGTCCCTCCATATATCTTTGTACATAACAGTTATAGGCAAATAATATTTTATTACCTACCCTCAAACTTATATGAAATGAACAATGTTCAGCACTTAAGAGGAGTCCTCGTCTGGCGCATGGATGGAATTGCAGCGTTTCACGCGTATTCTTTTTTACGCAAAACTGCTTAACTTATTCATATTACGTTTATCTATGAAAAGAACATACACTTGAAATTATGCTTCTAGGTTTTAAAAAATTCAGCACACGCTTGTTAGAAACATGATTTTCAGGCCTCTCAAAATGGCTAAAAACTGGTTTTTTAGACTGCAGTAACTCCGAAAATATTACCTGAATTCGTAAAGTGCAAAGTGAGAGGTATGCGTTGGTCTTTACTTCATACTATTCAAAAATAAAATGTTGTGGTCACCGCTTAAAGTCCTGTGAGAAAAAACTACAATGAAAACCTTGCACACTAGTTAAGCGCGCTGCAAATAGAGGTGATATGCTTCTCGTCAAACATGCGACACTGGCTCTTATCGCTACACTGTTCCCACGCGTCAAAGGTGGAAATTCGACACCAATGAAGACTCCTCTTAACATCTAGGTCTTTAGCGCTGGTGAGGAGTGACATGATGCGTGTGTGGAGCAGCGCCGGAATGAAAGGACAAGAGAAACGGGAGATCCTCAAGAAAAGCTGCCAACCAGCAGCATCGTCCGGCACGATTCCCATCTGCGAAAATCGGGGGGGAGGGGGGGGAGAACAAAACACCCATGGGCTCTAGACTGAATGTGGCCCTGGCTCCTTGCTTTAAACGCTGAGAATAAAATTACATTATTTCATTTTCCAGCTGCAAAATACGTCTACCAAACATTGGATATTTAAGCAAAATTTTAACCATTTCCTAAAGGATGTATACCCAAACTGTCTGAAAAGAGTAAAGGTCTGTAAAATTATAAACAATATAGACCTATATGTTTTCTATGCATCATACATAAAATTTTTTAAACAACTATTAAATCTAGACTGTGAAACTTCTTGAAAAAACAAAACATATAATCTGGATGCCAGTATGGATTCTGCAAAAATCGAAGCACACTGCTATTAATTTAGCAGATAAAATTATGGAATCCATTTATAAAAATAAAATAGCAGGAGCTATTTTCATAGACTTATGTAAAACTTTGATTTGGTGGACCACTATACCTTGTTGCAGAAACTAGAAAATTATGGGGTCAGAGTAGTACTTTTTGAAAACTACCTAGCTAACAGATTGCAATACATACAGTTAAATAACTGTAGAAGTGCTATGCATAAGATTAACATAAGAGTTCCTAAGGGCAGTGTACTAGGTCCAATATTATTTTCATTTTATCTATGATTTAGGAAACTTACACCTTACTTACACCAACGAAATTGATCGAAAAACTTAAGTTATGTTGATTTTCTTTAATCATACAGCAACTGTATGTAATTTTAAGATATTGTATGGAAAAGTTGAGGACAAAATTTTTTTTCAAGGAAGTTACATAGAAATTTACATAATTTTGAATCTTCCGATTAATCTGGTAAACTACTAGGCTCTATGACAAGCGACTTTGTAAGACACATTTAGAGACATGTTATAATGGATTGAAACTAATTTGGAACAAGTAAGCTTGGTTAATGTGGTTTTGTCGTGATTTACTTTTTCGTAAATGTCTTGTTTTGCAATAACACAAATGTTAGGGTCAAGTAGATGCAATATTTGGTCGTGTGTTAGAGTTTTATTATATCTCAAGCTCAAGTCAATTATTTAAAATTTCATAACCTTTTTGATTTGTTACAATCGGAACTGAAGTTCAAGAGATCGTTAGGAAGATAGAGTAGCATGTGAAGTAAACAAGCGTGCAGAGATGAGCGCACCATACAGTGGTGTCATCTCGCGACTATTTGCCAAACTCTTTGGACTCTTTGCTACAATCTTCCTACCCTACCCCCCTCAAACCAGTTGCTTCCCCTCCCTCACTCAGCCGCGCTTATCACTCATGTCATCCGATTTTCTTCGCCCTGCCCGTCCTGAGATAGCTCAGCGCTTTTGTCAACTCGAAGTGTGGTGTGTCAGTTATCAGTTTTCCGGGAAGTGCCACGTAACTTATACGTGACGTTTTTGAAGACTTACATGATAAATAATTATGCAGAAAAAACCTCTACTTTCTAAGGCTCGAAAAAGAAACAAGAGGTCTAAATGTATGCGTGCACTTGCAAAGGAAAGAAAAGAACTACCTAAGCCACGCTGCTGCATCCTGCCAGTGGGCTCGCCACACTTCGCCCCTTGGTACCTCAGGATCCCCCCAGCCGACAGGTCACTTGGCGCGCGTCCCGACGAGATGTGCACAGTCCGGAGTCCAGCACGAAGCCAACAGAGCATTGAACTGAAAAGTATGTGGTTGCCTTTAATTAAAAAAGAAACCACGTTAAGAAAAATAAATATACAGATCTGTTTAGTCTCAGCAGAACACCAGCCAACATCACTTACAATGTGCTCAGCCAATCAGTGTGCTAGCCTCTCATTGGCCGATAGCCCAGCCAATTACAGATGCTTTGCCACCATTGGCCGAGCAGGTTAGAGACCATTCAGGCTATATAAACGCCAATTTTCCAGCAAACTTCATTCACACCTTAGTGTTGCGACCAACTGTGTCTCAGCCTAAAGACGGGAATAGATCGCAATTCCCAAAACGTCATATTTTTTGTTTATTTTAACTTTTGTTGTTTCTTGTCTTTTGTTTGTTGTCCACTGTTTTTTGTCTACTTCCACCTTTTTTAATTTGGGAAACCTGGTTCTATTTGTGTCTGTCTTTTGTGTCTGGGTGTTGTGTCAATGTTCGACTGAATTATACCTTTAGAATTCTTTGTTGTCTAAAAAAATTTACAGAATTCCTCTGGGATTGCATTTCCCTCTGGTTTTTTGTTCTATGTTGTACTTTGTCATTCAACACACGTTCGATCAGCAAAACATAAGCAATGACGTATGTCCACAGACCAATAAATGCTAAATGTACCTACTTACTTACAGTATGTGAGAACTGAATATGGTAAGATGACCTCCACATTCAATGGCTGTAGGATGTTTAACTCTTTTGACAGAAGTCCAAAAACTCCACTAACTTAGCAATTTTTCAATATAAATAAAAATTATTAAACATTTTTGACAAAATCAGCACACAGACAACTGTATTACTTACCATTCTAATAACAAATTGTGAACACAACAAGCTGGTAAGCTGGCTAGTAGAGTAGTAGAGAGCAAACACTGAACTCCGTTCTTCCGTGCAATGGTAAGGTAGCCAAGTACATAAACTTACTGAGTGAACTACAGTTTAACAATGATTCATCCAGCATTAGAATATGCTACCGCGGAGTGGGATCCAAACATGGGGGTGGAGGTGCAATAGTTGGAGAAGGTGCAGAGAAAGGCAGCAAGATGGGTGAATAAGTGGAAAAGGCTGGGTCATGCTGGTGACGAGGAAAGGAACTTTAGGCCTAGCGTGATAATGAAGGAATTGTGATGGAAACCATTGAGGGACTGCAGGAGAATGCAAAGACTGGTTAGGTTGTATAAGATGATGAACAGGGAGTGGAGAACTGAAAGGAGACAGTCACCACTAGTCAGGATGGTGAAAGAGTGGAATGTACTGCGGGAAGAGTAGGTGACTGTGAAGGGGGTTGGAGGGTTAAGGAAAGGACTGAAGGATTGGTGCTGTAGAGATGGGGGTAGAGTCTGCTTACCACCAGACGTAGGCCCAACTGTGAGTGTAAAACTTAATATTATTATTGTTGTGTTCTTCCATCGTGTACAAAGTTTAATACACTTACCTGTCATTAACATTCCCGAGTAAAAGCTTGCAGAAAGATCCATACTCCAGCTCTGCTCCATGGGATCAAATTGTTCTATTTCAGTACTTATGTTAATTTCATGTAATGTTATTTGAATAAATAAATAAATCCCTAGGTACCAGTACTCTGTCACCTCCTCCCATATCTCCTGCTCACCCATTTGTATATGTCCCTGCTCTTTAACCTCTTCCTAGTGAATCTCACCGCCTTTGGCTTCATTTTATTAGTCTTCTCTTCTATACTAATGTGTTCATGTACTTCTGTCAAACAGTACAAGCAACGTGTAGAACGTTTTTGAACAAATTAACAGGAACAACTTTAATGACAATACAAGTGCCCTTACAATGCGCGCGTTCAATGCAAATAGCACAGCACGCCACAACCAGAGATAAGAGAAAAGTGGCCACAACAAAATAAAAGAACGCAATAAAATGTCACGTGTTGACACTCCCTTTTTCCTTTTGGTACGCGCATTTGACTGACATGGGACAGCGGATTGCGGAAGGATCTAGAGTAAACAAAAGTTTTAAAATTACCGTGACGTCACCCTTGACTCATAACCTTGATTCAAGAGAGGAGAAATACATGTACAACTTGGTTGTGCACATCATCGGTAATTTATTCTAGTATTTGCACATCTCATGCTTTCAAAATGTTTTACCTAAAATGTACTTTCTTTAATAATTTCGGATAACCTTGTTCATATTATGAAAACTGCTTGACCACATTTGTGACCGAAAGATAAACATGCAAGGTTGTACGGTGTAGCTGTTACAATATTTTTTTCAGGAGAAATTAGAAGACAAGAGACCGCACATGTCTTCTGAAATGAAGACGTTATCGCCAGACCCATCATTTTCATCTTTAAACAAGCTGACTTCATCGGTAAGTGTAACATATTTTAATATCCTATATTTGTAGGTACTATGTTCTCAAAAGCATGCTTGCCGAACAATTGCAATTTAACGCCGAATTAAAAGAAAATGTATTTACTACTCTTTTCTTCGAGAAAATTCGAACGTGTGACAATAAACTTACGTATTATTTGTTTGTTGACATTCTTTATTCGTGTTCAACTTGTTGCAAAACAGAAAACAGAATTTCGTCATTTTCCCATGATACTCTAGCGCTGGAAACACGTGACAGCAGGAATCTGGCAGTTGGTGGAAAAACAGCTGAGTGTGGGGTTGTCTTCTGCAGTGTTGAGTCACAAGTGAGGTTAGCTCGAGTGAACTTTGTATGTGACGTCGAATTCTGCGTGTGTTGACACTGTACGAGAATATACAGAAGTTCTGTGTTGTTGAAATGTCGTGATTTCCGGATCATGGAATTTCACAATGTTTAACTTTTTCGGTTGTTACCGTCTCGCGTTTCGCCGGTTTATCCTAACCTGTTCAAGCAATGGTTATCGTTGAGAAGGCATCATTTTAATTATTTAGTGAGTGCGATTTTATGGTAATGTCGGAATTTTAGCGACGAAAGTTCATTAAATGATGGTAGTGTAAAATTTTAACAGCAATGGAATTGTTAAAATACTACGAATGACGTTTACACAGCTACTTTGGTACCATGTAATTTTTTTACTAACAAGAAATATATCAGTACACTTTTGTTTTTAAAAAATGACAGGAGGTGTAACACACTACATATCTCTCCCAAAAGTAGCAGAATCAACATAACACCAAGTGTAGCTAATTGTTGGCCTGTTGTTTTAATTATCCTACCTTAAGTTTGAAAACAAATCTCAGGGTTTTTATTCTGCTGTTACTCCTCCTCATAATTTTCATCCACTTCTGTAACTTATTTTTTCATGTTTACAGTTTAATGCTTGTGTCTAAGCAAGTGTGGCAGTTTTTTTTTTTTTTTAATTTAATCTCACAAATCATAGTGATTTCATTTGCTACTTATTACCTTGATTGATTTAACCTGCTGGGATTGTGTGTAGTGTAACCCGTTTATACTACTTATAATTTAGGCAGCAACAACTACTTCATAAACATCTCCACAATGGTATACATTCACATTTATTGTAACATCATTAATCTAGCTTCACATTCAACAATGCTCCTACTGCATCTAATTTTATTTTATTGTAAATCGTATCCAAGCAACCAGCCCACACAGTTTCTTCCCAATGTACATTAGCCTAATGTTTAGGCTTACTGTTTTATTTTTGTTTTTCAATTTCATTCAGTTTGCATTTACATAGATTGTGTATCCAATTCCTTGTTGCCTGTGTCATACAATAATGTAGTTAATAGGCTAAAGTAATAATTTATGATTGCGGTTAGGCCTATGGTAGGATGACTTAAAGGTGTAGAAACTTGATAAGAGTTGTTGGCTAAGAAAGATGGACACTACAATGATGTTATGTGTATTGAATGGGGTGAGTAGCTCTGCGAAGTAAAAGGCATGTATTACAATGGTTAGGTAGGCCTGTGTTTGAGTATGCAGGAGCAAAGTGAAACCTGTACGTGAAATAAGGGACAGGAGCTGGAGAAGGTACAAAGACGAGCAGCAGGGTGTGAAGGCTAGATAAAATTGAGAGGCAGTTAGTGAAAACGAAGGGAAAATTTACCATCGGTGATGTTGAAAGAATTGGGGTGAAAGTCATTGAACGACAGCAGAAGAATGGAAAGGCTGGTCAGGACGTAACCAAGGTGGTGAATGGCGAAGGAGGATGGTGTAAATTAGGCTGCTTATTAACTAAGGCAGAATATAGAGGAAGAGGGAATGACATGAGAAGATTCAGAGGGTAGAGAGCAGGACAGAATAGGGTAGGCTGTCTATGCGTAGGGAGTAGGTGAAGGAGTGAAATTTGCTTTTGGAGCAGTTAGTGAATGTGAATTAGATTGGAACATTTAGGAGGGGCTTGGAAAGTATTGACGAAGCAATTAGAACTTGCTACCGGGCTGTCGCCCAATTGTGAATGTGCTCGAACACCAGGTTATATAGAAAAAAAAGCCTGAAAGCAATTCAGATACTACCCAACCCTTCTCCTCCCATTTCATACCTGAACTGTCCAAAGCAATGTTTGCAGTTACCAACTCTTCAGGCAGTAAATTCCACTCTCTGACTGACCTGCAAGCTTCCTTCACATTGTGCTAAACTGTCTTGCTATGCACTTCAAGTTGTAGTCTCCACTAATTAAGACTGAGGCTGTTATGGGGTGTCCACCTTTAAACCTGTGGTTGACATTGTCGACTGAGAATAACAAAGTAAATACTTATGAGAAATACAAGAGATACGTATCAGAACTCGCACAGATGACACGGCAGGAGATATAAGAGGAAACATCGGAATATACGTACAGTAGATTAACGGTAATAAACCTAATGGGGCTTGGGGAACACTGAAATTATTAGCACACTGCCAACTGTCTAAATGTAAACATATGCACTGATTCCAAACAAATTTTGAATAATAGACTCGTTATATTGGTATTTTGAGAGTTAACACACTTACAAATTAAAACTCCTGTTCCTTTATAAAGCTAGGATCATAAAATACCTTGAATATTACTTACATAAAGAATGATTTGTTTTAATATGGCCTATTCTAATTGTGTTACATAGGCATACTGCATATTTTTTTGTCTGTATATTATGGTAAGTCCAACAAATTTAAATTTGAATTTCTAAACTTAAAATATTTCTTATAGGCCTAGTTAACAGTGCCTTACTTTAATCTCTAACAATAGCCATCGCTTAGTTAAATTTGTATGAAATCAGAAACAGTTTAGTACTAGGTAAGTTATCAAAATTATTAGCCCCAAATAACAAAGTACAGTACTATGTTCTTGACTTGACTTTCAATGACTAGTAGACCTGCTACAAATAAATGCATTCAGTAGACTTCAGAGTTTTTTTGTGTATTACGGGTTTATTTAGGCGTACCCTATAAATTGGTTAACTGTGACGCCGTGTCCGGTGAGAGTGAGGTAGGAATGGAGCTGCGTCGGAATGCTCTGGACGCCACCCGGTTAAGCGTGTAGCCGGGAACACGAGGCTCGATGGGTTGTGGTCTGTTCGTGCCGGCGTGCCCCTTTCTCACCTGGCGAGTCGAAACAGCTGCGGATCGGGAAAAGCAGGGAGGATCTGGAGAAAACTACACCTTACATGGACACTTATGGGGCGGTCCACACCCTCATACCCTAGGGCCTTAAGTGAGCCAGTTCCAAAAAGCGAAACACAGTAAAACACTAGGCCTGATAGTTGCACACGCACATTACGAATCTTGCTGGACGAATCAGAGTCCCGAAGCGCACCACGTCTCTCTCGTTCTTTCTGTCCATCGCGGCTGCTGCTTCCAGACTGCCTTCTTCATGCACTGGTAGAGGGAGGGGGCAGTGAAGCCATGTGTCCTGCACTGGCAGATGGCCGGGATGGCAGGTTTCACACATTGGTGTCAATTTCACACATGCCCTGCCACTGTCACTGATCTGCCACACACACTCAAGTATCGCACATCTGCCATTACCAACCAGCGCACACCTGCCACTGACACACTCTGCGAACACCTGCCACGACCAGGTGCAACTCCACCTGGCCTGTGGCCTGGTACGACGACATACGCCCCCCTCCTGAAGACGACTGGTCACGGCGGGTGTGTGCATTCGCTATGTATTCTTTTGCTGGTGTCGCCCCCGACAACTGAACACTAGGGTCTGCTGTGGGTCGAAGTCTCTGGCGTCATCTTCTGAGTTGTCGGGTGGTGCACAGCAGGTCTGCTGTTTCTGTCGTGGGCGAGGTCGTAGGGCTCCCTTCGGTGTCTGTTGGAATGGGTCGAGGGAGTAGACATTGGGGTGCTGGCCGTCGGTAACACCAGCATCTCCTGGGATGTTGTGGTCTTTACGTCCTAACATTCTGCCACTGGCGTCTGTACAGTAGGCGCCGATGATTGAGGGCCACCAGCCACGCCCCACTCCGGAAAGCGGCGAACACGAGGACGAAACCAGGCAGGTGCTCGGCGTCTGCATTTCCGTTCGTTCCTCGGTTCGGTGTTGACCCCTTCCTCCTGCTGGCCATTTGTGCTAGGCTCGGATGAGTGTAACTGGGGTTGCCTGCTCCGTCGGCGTCGTGGTTGGCATCGAGGTGACTCTTCTGGTTCCTCGATGTGTATGGTAAAATTCGTACTCTCCAGTGGCGCATCCAGTTCCCACACTTCCCGGACGATGGGTTGGAGTTTTGGCTCATCTTCATCAGGCATGTTCACTATTGGTTCGGCTTCCTGCGGCGGTGTAATGACACGAGGCGTCGACGGGAGAAGTAACGCCAGTCCCGGAGTCTTCTCACATCTGCTTTGCGAGTGTTTGTCACTCTCCTCTTGGAGTGGTGTCTCCGTTTGTGGGTGCTCAGCTGCTATGGTTGTCTGAAGTAAGTCGGAGAAAGCGAAGACATCTTTCTGTTCATCCAAGAGAGCTTGTATCGCTGTCCTGTATTCGGCTGGGACCTCGTTGTCCAGGTCGCCCAGGTGAATTGTGTGTTTGTTGGTAATCGGTTGCCGGTCGACAGCATAGCCTACACTGTTCGTCGTTCCCCGGCTCCCACATGTACCCTCTTCGCTGCGACCTCTATCGCTGCTGCTTGTTGCTGCAGCCATGGTTGCCCCAGCACGACGGGCTCTCGTAGGCCGTCCAGGACCAAGGCTTCAACTTGAGACATTTGGTGCGTATCCTGATTGTCAGGTCGGTTACGTCCTGTGTGGAACTGTGCTTCCCTCTGGTGGCCAGCTGTAGCATGCAAGGTCCAGGTCGGATCTGTGATGGATCAACGAGTGTGGATGCGACGAACGTATGGCTGGCGGCGGTATCAACTAATGCAGCAGTTGGTTGGTTGTTGACTTCGATCGGGATGCGGAGTAACTGATCCTCCTCAATGGTTAATTGACCCAAAAATGGCTCTGTGTCAGTGTTGGTCGTAGTCAGGTTTGTCTGGTGATTGACAGCGGGGAGGTTAGCAGCTGGCCTGCATCCCCGCCTTAGGCGTTTCCCGACGGCGGGCATGTGGCATTCCTAACAGGGCAGTCCCGGTGCCAGTGAAACGTGTTCGCTGGGCAGGTGTGGCACTGTGGCGGTCGAATGTCCTGTCGCGAGAGTTGTGGGGCAGACGCAGGGTCGGCATACCGCTGCGCCTCAATCGCGAATTGTCTTCGGCTCGTTGGTGTGCCGCTACCAGGTGCAACTCCACCTGGCCTGTGGCCTGGTACGATGACAACTGAAAATGGGTGTTTGAAATATTTAAAAGTAACCGAGGATATTGGGTAAATAATTTTTTTCATATTTCAAGTAGCATAATGTTTAATGATAATGTTGTGATGCATAGCTGATTAAATTTAAATGACACCAGACATAAAAAGAATTTGGTCATACAACAAAATACAGTATTGTGCAACAATAAGTTAGACTAAGGGAAGATGGAACTTTCTTTTAGCAACGAGACAAATATTCACAAACAATAAGCTATTTAAGCATTTAAATAAGATATAGTCTGAGCATATATACAAATGCATTAAAACATTACCTACAAATTCTGTAACACATTAGGTTAAATTAATGTCTGCAGGCCCTATGCTTTCATATACAAGTAATGACAAAACCCATGTAAGTTAGGCCTATATACATTTAAAATTCCAAAATTCAAATGAACTCCTTAAGCGGATTTTACAATTGTGCAACAGCGACGATGCGACAGCCTGCGAGCTTCGCACAGTACTTTTCGTCACTCAATTCCACAATAATGTGGTAGCGACGATGCATTTCATTGCTTTTAGTGCCATCTTTTGTCAGAAATAGTAATGAAAACGAACAAATTAATCTTGTTTGTTGGAGATTTCTCCAGTTGATTGCTGTACAAATTATGTTGAAGGTTATAAAGAAATTCCCACTACCGAACTTCAATTAAAAGCTCTTCTGCTTGCTCAGTACAACTTGAAATATGTGATAAAATTACCCACATAATTTAATTAGCGCACACACCAAGTTAATGTATTGGTTATACGTGTTTAGGTCGTATTGTAAATTTTTTGACTGGTAAAATGACATATTATATTATTAAATGCTCACCTTCGCATCTCTTTCGTTGTTTATTTACAAATGTGATGGTGTTTTATTCTTCTTTTTTATCATTCCTGTTCGCATACGAATTTCGCAGCTGCAATAGAACGTGTCCTATCGCAGCCCTACACATCACTGTCGTCTGCTTGCTCTCCTCTGATTGGCTAGCCACTTTTACAGCGCTGTCGCAGTCTCGCATAATTGTAAAATCAGCTTAAAGGTGCTTTTGAAAATTCATAAGGGTAGGGTACGTCAGTTAAAATTTCAAGTTTGGTGTGTTTAAAATTTAACGCGTACAAAATTTGCCCATGTTCGAAATTTCAATTATTGGCCTCTTAATCTACTACTAAACATAGTATTATATTTAAGTATAAACAAAATATGTCAAGAATACACTGCAGATGAAACATTTAACAAAATATTTGTCAAGTAGAAAGTTTGTAAGCATTTTTGGATTCTTGCCAACTAAAACCTTGAATACTATTGCAAGTGTTATAAAATCTGGGTAATGGTATTTAACTTGGTCACGGGGCTGACATAACCTACCCTACTCCAGTGAGTAAATTTTCATAAGTGCCTATAATCTATTAATATATTTGGGCATATATTACTTTTGTTTTCTGTGGGTGCAGCTAAGGTCCCTGCCTACCTAGAATACCTGGCAAGAAAAATTATATTGGTACAGATTGACATGTTAAGTTATATTCAATGTGGCTCAGTCACAATATAACATTTCTGCAGTTCTCTCTCTCTCTCTCTGCTTTTCGTTGCGAAAAATATATAGCATTGCGTCGCCTTTGGGCAGATTTGTGCAGTAGTTTACACAGGGCCGCCTGCCCCTGTATGAGGTCACATTTACAGCAGTTCTTCTTTCCATGTGTTATGACTGGGTTTACAAAAAATAAAAGGCATCAAACTTTCTGAGAAAATTACTGTTTATTTTCGATTCTTTCATTCACATACACCAAAAGTAAAATAATAGTGCCTTGCAGCCCCCTCCATTTTCCCTGGGAATTAAATGTTTTTCCGTAAGATTATGCAGCCAATGAGGTGCTGCGGAACTTATGAAGGAAACTAGCATCGCTACCTTACACACTTTTGGGCACAAATGTGGGAGATAGATGAAATTACATAGACAGTAATAAATTATGTTTATGCAGGAACAAAGTTTTAAAGAACACTGACCAAAGGTACTGTCTGCAAATGTTTAATTTTTCACTTTCTTCTCATATCATTCTGATGATAGGGTCACTGCCCTGAGACATGTAGGGTTGTCAGCTCGTTAAAAGAGTAGGAAAGTAATAGATAAGACTACCATGCCATTGGTTTGTTTGAACGGCATGCACGAGTCATGTAAAATACCGGTTTTTAATTTGTTACGGTCTTTTTCCAACCTAACTAGACCTTTGAATTAGAACAGCTTTTTATAATATTTAAAACTAACATACCAATCTAAGGTGATTGTCATAGGAGTTGTGGAATAGAAGGGAAAGTAGACCTATGCAGAACAGATTTGTAGAAAAAGTAACGAAAATGAACAGCCAATAGGAATACACTATTAGTAAAGTCCATAGTCACTTTTCCTGTGGCACGTCTTATTTCAACAAAGTCAGTAATTTGCTGAAAGCGAAATGGCAGCGCATGGCTGTATATATGCTGAGCTTAGTATGGAAAAAATACACACCCACTAGCACACCTATTTACACTCCCATATTTGCGATCCTTCTGGAATATAGCAAACAGAATACGTGGAACTCTTTCCAAGTAAAGGGAAACTAAACCAAACAATTGTGTGTATCCGCTAAAATGCCATAAATATGTAATGTTAAAGATTCTAAACATTGAGTTTCAAGTATGAGACTGTGAACCGTATCATTACATAAAACATATTCCCAAACATCTCATTTACATTAATCTGCTTACAACAATGTAGGCTACATTCCCTTACATGACCTTATCTCTGCAACTATACAAGTCTGGAAACTTTTTAAAACAAAATTTAATAAATACCTGTACTGTACATAATGCTGCATCCTTTTTTGCAATGTTGCTACGTTTAACATTATCATTTTCCGACAAAAACCATTTTCTGCATTAAGATGAAAATATTACTGCAGGAATTAAAATGTGGAATAAAAGCCAATTGTTTTAGAGTGTTTTTTTAGAATGAAAATGCTTAATTTTCTCAGAGTTTGTTTAAGGGTATTAAAAAATATCCTTAATTTTATATTAATAATAATAATAATCAATTGGGTAACTGCCCAATGGCTAGCCATAACCTCTTTCGCAATCACCTCCCAAACCCTTTGCAAACTTTCTAACCCCTCTAACAATTACCAACTCATCCAAAAGTAAATTCCACTCCCTCACTGACCATCTAAGTCTGCCTACCCCGTTCTGTTCTGCTCCTCATCATGTAAGTTAAGAGTAGTCCTCGTCTGACACATGCCCGGTATTGTAGTGTACAACATGTATCCTTTTTTATGTGAAACTACTTAATGTATTCGTATTACATTTACCTATGAAAGGACCACACATTTGAAATCACACTTATATAATTTTAAAAACTCAGTACGCGTGCTAGAAACATGATTTAAGAGCCTAAATTTCTAAATACTTTTAGACAGCTGTGACTCAAAAAATACCTCCTAAATTTGTAAAGTGCAAAACAAAATGCTAGTGTTTGCCTTAACTTTATAAGGGTTGCCCCTTAAAGGGATATATTTCTCGTTGAGCATCGCTGCTTCACAGTTCCCATGCGTCAAATGCAGAAATTTGAAACAGGTACGAACGTCTCTTAAAAAATCTTGTGTTAGCTCCTTCTTCCTCTATACTCTGCCTGGTTAATCCCAGCCTCCCTCTCTATTCGCCACCTTGTTCTATACGACCTTGTATTGTATAGCAGTGTGGGTGCACTGAGATTATCAATAAATTCAGTGGTGGCATGTAAGTTTAACAGGTACTTATCCACATCTGAGAATATTTAATAACTTATGTAATCATCTATTCTTGTTCCTGACAGGACTCTGGGGTAGCCAGGGCCCTTAAGACAATAATTACGTGTCTTCTCTACCACTGAGTGGTTGGAATAGAATTCTGAATGCTAAGGTCAACCCGAAAAATTATGTAATGTATTGTTATGTCTTAATAATACAAATAATGCACCTAGGCCTATTCATCAGCCATATACATATGATAGATCCTACTTAATAATATTTACATGTAAATGTAATAATTAGATCTTGGTTAATGCATGTCATAAATTATTACAAATCCAAGCTGATTTACAGAGTACCTACTAAAGAAATCGTAAATCTGTTAAGAAAACAATGGCATTGACAGACAAATAAAATAGGGACTGCCATAACTATGTTGTGCGTAGACAGGTCATACCACAGCTAAACTTGGTGACACCATTTCCTTCCAAATAAGTCAATAATAAAACTCTGTTTTGTAAAAATTGAAAATAATTAAATTTCAGCATTAAATAGTGCCTAACTTAAAGAATTTTTCAAGTTAGGATTTTTGCTGAGTGAAGTTTTGGCCTTTTTTTCCACCAGGATTCCTTATAGCAGTTCAAGTGTGAAAAATTCATAATTTTCTTTTTCTATGAAATGTTAATTTTGTTACTAGCAACTACATTATTATCTTGTGGAAAATTTTAGTATGCATAGTATTTTCGTGACTTGGCAAAGTTTGCATGTTGTAGCAGACACTGAAAACCAACTGGCTTCTGGGGGCCGATTAAATATCACATTTTCTGGGTACAACTCAAAATTTGCACCCGCTTTGCGTCTGGTTGCGCTGCATTAGAATTATATACTCATGTAATGCCATAGAAGATCCATTTTACTTGCTTCGCTCTTGCGTTGCGCTGAGTCTGTGTAAATAGCATGTGGCGATATTTAATTGGGGCCCGGAACTGAAATAATTTACAATTAAATACAATATAGTCTGTTGTAGGCTATGCTAAGAGTTATTTATATAAATATGAAACAACAGTTGTTTTGTATTTTAATAAAATTTGCTTACAATGAATTATTTGTAGTTGATTTTAACAATTTTTAAAATACAAAAATCGAGTTTTAGGTTTTCATGACTTGTGTGTAGCCAGTGACATCCGATTAGTGTGAATAATTTCAAACTGATCTGTCGGGTTTTTGTTGGGGGTGTGCTGCTGTACAAGCAAATTTTTGCTTTGAAATACTGCTTATGAGAATACAAGGCATGCTGAAAAATCTTCTGTGTTAGTATAATGCCTTCAAAACTAACAATGTTTTATAAAAATATTAAATTATGCATTTTTTCACGTTTGAACTGCTTTAGAGTTGCTTTCTTCTGTAAAAATCAGTATTTGCTCAATATATCTGTTTTAAAGTAAGTAGCTTTTGTTGGAATACAGTTTTTTTTCCCAGGAGAAGCAAAAAGCTAATATCTGTAAATGCCATACTTTAACACTATTGAATATCATTGAAGAAAAGAAAAAGTAGTGAAAATAGTTTTTTTAGTGCTTCGGTATTCAGTCTCCATAAACCAAATGAGAAAAGTAGCCTACAACCTGGCATCTGTAAAGCAATATTTTGACTTTCGACGCTTGAACTAATGTACTTTTTTTTTGTGCGTTATATTTGACTATGATGAATATGATCGGGAACTGGAAGCACGCAGGCTCTAAAGTCAAATCTTGCTCGCCTGCCTCTTAGCACAACTGGCATCTGTCTTTTCCTTGAACACTTCTCTGCAGAAAAGTCCTTGCCTCGCACTTGAATGATGGTGTAGCATTTCACTTGTTTTTTTTTTTTTGTACACAAGACTGCTGAACTTATTCTCCCAAACATCTTCATCTATTAAAAAAAATTCAGCACACCTATTAGAAACATTTTTTGGGACATCCCAATATTGATATAAACAGCATTTTCTGGCGTCTCTATCTGGAATAACATCAGCCTACTTCATAAAACAGAGACATAGACGAATCTGTTTCAATTCACACTATATTATTCGCAAATAAAATTGTGGAGCCACCATTTATAGTCCCGCAGATAAGAGACTGTTACAAAAACACTTCTCACTAATTTAGTTACTATCACATAAATAAAAGGTACCTAATATAACTGTTGATCAGCGTACCAGTATTGCCCATATTACTTCCAGTTTTCATTGCTTCCCTTCAGCCCTTTCTATTAACGATTCTTATCATTCAGTGTTTCAGTCTTTTTCTGTCCTCTGTCAGTGGGATATCAAGTGCTCTTAACTATTTTTTGATTGGAAAAGATGTGTAATAACAAAATAACACTGAAATACCAACAAGTCTCTTGTCTTGTTTCCAACTTTGCAGCATTGTTATATAACGTTAAATTCCATTCACTCTGATTTCGTAAACCAAAAAATGCAAAAACAAGTTGTTTTAAACACAATTCATGTCTGTACATGCAAACAGGAGGATAGATACAACACTCCACCTTATAATAGACAAATTATGAGACATAGAAGATTTAATAAAGGGATGTTACAAGGGAAAAACACAAAATTTGCTTCATGTCTATAAAATTTTGTTAGGTCTCTGAATTTTTGTAGCAAGAATGTAGGAATCATTAGCTGTGATTACGTTTTATGACATTTTAATTTACATAGTTCTGTATGCTAAACTAATTTCTGAATGTCTAAACAAGGTGTTTTGAAACAGTTCGTTAACGAAAAGTTCGCAGGTTTTTAAGTTCTCGTCCTGTTACCGGTTCCTTTTAATTCCTTCGTTCGGTTGACGGTAAGTGACCGTTGGAAGACTGCTTGTTGTCGGCTTAGCTCTCCAAGAAGTGGGACCAGTTGCTTACAGTGAGTTCTACGAGAAATGGCCTATCAGGCAGAAACGTCGCTCGGTTATTCAACTTCAGCTGACCTACAGCGAGAGCAGGCTTGCACATGATTACCTGGTTAATAGCACCGCCAGTCTAAATGTATTCAGGAAGGCAGATAAGCTTACAGAAGGATGCCCATACTGTGGGAGCAAAACATCTTATGATGTGTAGGCATTTAAACTTTCGGAGACAGCATGCATCCTTAAGATGAATTTCAGTCACCTTGTTTTTCACAGTGCAATGCATTTACAATGCTGGCTGGGTGAACAGGATATTTCCTATTGAGCATTGCCTACGTGTAATATTCGGCTAAGAGCCCCATTTAACTCTTTGCACACGTTCCAATGTAGTTAATCATATCATGTCACTTGTTTAGGAGATACTCTTGAATTAATGTGTACTTCTTCATAATGCAGCACAGACTTGTCTGTTCACCTTCGTGGTTATAAATTCTCCCACCCATCCGATAAGTCTTGGGAAATGCCTCCGTTTTCAACAAAACCTTCCATCTTGTTCCTGACGAGTCTTTTGAGAAACCATTTTCTAATTTCAGTGTAACCTTGTTAGTACAACCCCTGTTAATACAAAGTGATTTTCTTTCCCCTTGGTATGAGGTGATATATTGAATATGAACTTTAATGCTAAATAAAAATGTTCTTTATGCATAAAATAATGTAATATCAAGTTCACTGGGTAAGGGGCCTCCCTAGATAGGCTGTGTTTGTGTGTGTGAGGCAGGAGCGGTAAGAGTGTCACTAACCCATGTATGTAATGTATTATCGCCTCTCTGTAAAAGCCCCTCAGATGGCGTGCAGTGCTTTACTATTATCTTTTTTCCTATGGGACTAAGGAATGACCACATTATTTTATTTATGGGCAACGTACTTCAAAGTCTGATGCTTGTTTCTATAGATATGTTTTTCGAATCCTATTGTTAATTTTCGAGATACACCAGTTTGAAAATGCCATTTTTGGCTGTTTTGAGGGGAAAGAAAATAATGTTTCTAATAAACATGCCAAAATTTTAAAACTATAGCGACATAGTATGAAGTGTGTGTTCTTTTCATAGATATACAGATATAATGTGCGTTAAATAGTTTCGCCAAAAAGAGAATAGTCGTAACTCGCTGCAACACATTTGAAGCGCAGGTAGGGAGGCCCCTTATAAAGCAGCCAATGTGGTGGTGATAATGTTTCTATTTTGGAGATAAACAGCTTGATAAAATATTTACAGACTTTCTTGTGTTTTTGCAAACACCTGTTAATACAAGCCTTATTATTACATAGTGCACACATTTCAGTCAATTTTGGTTTGTATTAAAGAGGTTTGACTATTTCCAATCTACAGCTTTTAAGTGGTGTGCCAAACCAGTCATTCAAATTTCTTTTGTTCTCTTAATATTTTATTTTTAGTGAAACGCCATTAACTTACATTGTCAAATTTTAAGTTTTATTGACATTTTGACTATAGGATTTGGGCTTTCTCATTATACCTTGCATTACGTGAGATTATGAAGAATAATGTGTCATACTTAATTCATTGAGAAGCTAACAGTAATTTCTCCTGGTCTACTAATGAGCCAGTTCAGAACTTAAAGTACACATCCAAGTTTCTCTTAGCTGACTGTAAGCCTGTTGCTATTGGCCTCTCATTTTTTCTTTAATCCTTCCCTGCAAGCCAATTTGTACAGTAACGTATGATACAAGAACTATTTTAGGGAGCAGTTAATTTCATTTGACCACCCTAGTCCATGGAAAAATATATTGCTGTAGGAAGGTGGTTCCTTAGATTGCATTTGTATGCGAGGCACAAAAATCAATAGAGCGCAAAGTGTGTTACATACATAAGTACGTAATGTAGTAATATCTGTGTGCAAGCCTTTCAAATGGCTTTTTAGTGTTTTACTGTTATTCATTTTTCCAATGTGATATTAAGACGTGACTAAATAATTTTATTTTTGGGAAGTTTTTTCTAAAGTCCAACACATGTTTCTGTCATTGTAGTTTTGGAATTTGGTTGTTATTTTCTCAGGTGTGGCAGTCTGAAAAAAACTGTTTTAGATTTGACAGCTTGAAACCATGTTTCTAATACGCGTACTGAATTTTTAAACTAGTAAAAAAAATTTCTTTCATGTTCTTTGCATGAATATACGAGTGTAATGCTAATTAAGAAGTTTAATCAAAAATAGAATTATTGCATTTCACTGCAACATATTTCAAGAGCAGGTAGGGAGACTCATTAGATGGTATGAAGCATAAATAAATTGCAAAAACATTTATTTAAAACTAAAAGTTTTTTGTAAGTCAATAAGGTGATACAAAAAAAAATAAATGCTATTCTATATTTTTTGCAAGCTGTGTGAACAAACATATCCCTAGGTGAACACAAAAACAGTGTCATATTAGCTATTGCCATCAGTAGACATAACTTTTTAGTTAAGAGTAAGTTGACATAGGCTTCCATTAAAATAGTAGTGTTTCGTTCAATGTGAACACTGTAAATTTGTAAATTTTCTGAACATTGTAGTGCCAATGTAGGCAGCTTATGATGTTTGAATTATTTTGCAATAAATTGTACTTGCCCTAGACGTGAACCATTTTTACAGTTTGCATATTTTAGTGGATAAGGTTTGATGTAGCAGCACACAGTTAATCAAGTAACATTTATGAAATTTTATTTAGTGGAAAGGAACATAATGCTTAGGATTAGGTCAACTTAAATAAAACAACTGTGGAATTTTTAAAAGATTAAAATTTTCATAGCATATTAGAACAAATACTTTTTAAGAATTAATAATTCCAAAATGTGAAATGTTGAGGACAAGGTAGTATAACTGTAAAAAAATTCACAGATAGAAGCCTACATATTGTAACCAGGTACCCAATAAAGTGTACCAAAGTTATATTCGACTCTATAGTATTTCAGTGTAGATTTCTGCCTTATTAATGACCACATTTTTGTAATATAGGTTAATAGGCATGTTTCTAAATATTAAGGGTCGGTTTCAACTACATATGTTAAGACAGGTTTGTGAAATCGAGCCTAAGAGTTGTAGAGATTTTACTTTAGAATCTAAACTATAATTTTGCCATAAACTTTAAAAGCACTGCTTTGTTTGCTTGTGTACGATGCAGGAAACTCTGCTATTAAGGGGTACTTACCTTAGGTCATTTTGGTTAGGTTCAAAATGCTTTAAGTAACAAGTAGACCAACATAGCAAAATTTGCAAAGGATTTGTTGAAAGAAATGTAAAGGTTGTATCAAAGATAATTTTATTTTCTGCAGTGTGTTGTTTACTCTATATTTTCAAAGTGACATTGAAGTAAAAACAAACAATAAATTTGGAATTTGGAATAAAACTAATATCTAATATAATTAATTTCTTTATGGTTTACCACAGATATAACATGTCAACCTTATATGAAATCAAATTGAAATTTAGTCTACACTTCTTACTGCTACAAAATAAATTTTTACAACTTGGACAAATATTTTTTTTTTCAGCAATTCGTGGCACTTAATAATAATAAGTTTTACACTTGTAATTGGGCTAACGCCAGGTGGAGAGTAAACTCCTCCCCATATCCTCAGCTCCAATCCTCCAGTCGCTTCCTAAACCTGGTAACCCTCACGTGCAGTCACCAACTCCTCCTGCAGTGCATTCTACTCCCTCACTGTCTTCACCAGCATTGACTGTCTACTCTTCGTTCTCCTCCACACCCTCTGAATTTTCTCACATTTGCTACCTTTTCCCTTAAAAATTCCATTAGTTTGCAGGTCAAACTACCCCATCTGTCCTCCCCGTTCATCACCCTATACAACCTGAACAGCCTTTCCTCTCTCCTCTTATCCCTCAACTGATTACATTCCAATTCCTTCATCATCACGCTAGGCCTAAAGTTCCTTTCCTCCTCAGCAGCCTGACCCTGCCTCTTCCATTTATTCTTCATCCACCTTGCTGCCTTTCTCTGCACCTTTTCCAGCTCCTGCACTTCCACCTCTATGTACGGACCTCACTCCATGGCAACATATTCCAAAACTGGACGAACCATTGTGCAAAATGCCTCTCCCTTCACCAGACCACTAACCCCCCTCAACACCCTCCCGAGCAGTCCTAGAGTTTTTCTTCCCTTCTTAACCACTCTTTCCACCTGCTTTGTCCACCTTAGATCAGCATGTATCACTACCCCTAGATACTTATATTCTGTGGCTTCCTATATCTCTTGCCCATCACATCTGTAAACATCTCTGCTCACCACACTCTTCTTAGTAAACCTCACTATCTTGGTTTTACCCACATTAATCTTCATTTTATTCTCCTCTGTCCAAGACTCCAACCTATCAATATCCTCCTGCACGTTGATTCCACTGCTCACCTCGGTATATAATACACAGTCATCTGCAAACAGTATTATTTTACCTGCAATCCTGAACCACATGTCAGTCACCATTATAGTGAATAACGAAGGTCCCAACACACTTCCCTGTAGCACTCCTAATGTAGCCTCTCCATCTTCGAACATTGCCTCCCCCACTTTCACCCTCTTAACTTCGTCCTCTGAGAAAGCCCTCAATTCAGTCAACCACCCGCTTATCATCCAGCAGTCCTTCCACTTTTCTCAACAAGATTCCATGGGGAACTTTGTCAAACGCCTTCTCGAAGTCTGTGAAGTAGGCATCCACCTGCTTCCCCTCATCAGCTGCCTGAATCAAATCCTCCAATAAACCTGCCAGCCGAGTCTCACATGAATATCCCTTTCTAATTCCATGTGGGTATTCCTGTATCCATTTGCTGCTGTTCATATAATTTACCACATATTGTATCACCAATCTCTCCTCATCCTCCCTGTATTCGAAGTGAGACTCACTGGCCTGTATCTATCTGGCTTCCCTCTATCCTCACCCTGCTTATACACTGGGACCACTAACGCCTCCTTCCATCCTTGTGGTAACCTACCCTCCTCCAGCGACCTACCGAACACCACCTCTAGATATCTGACCAACTCCTTCCCTCCAAACTTGAGTGCACCATTTCGTGTGCCATCTTGTCCCACTGCCTTATTGCTCCTCGATTTCTCAATCGCCCTTTCTATATCGCAGTCCGTTACACAAAACCGGTTATGACCCCCTTGACTCCTATGAATGGTCTATTACAATTGTCCTGTGCCACATACACTGACATGTATTGTACCTGCAACATTCCAGCCTTTTCCTTGTCATATAAGGCATTCCTTCTGTCCGTTTCTCTTAAAGTTGGGATCCCCTCCCATCCGCCTCGCACCTTTCTAAGATACCCAAATAATTTCCCCCATTACTTGCCCTTCCCTTCCTCCATTATACTTTCCAAATACCTACTCCTTGCCTGCTTGATCTTACTTTCCAACTCCCTTCCTAACTGTTTTTCGTGGATGCCCTTGTCCCTTACATACTATTTCGTGTCCACCTACCATGTATCTGCCTGCCTTTCCTTTTCAATTTTCCGATCTCTTTCCCATAGTATGGCGGATCTCCCCTTGTCCTATTAACGTTTCTTTGGGACAAATTTATCCAGCATGCAATGTATTATTCTTTTAAATCCTGTCCTCAAAACATATACACTTGTTTCTCCAGCCCATTGTTTTAAATTTTCCCTTAGAAACTTTTCTGCTCTCTTACAGTTGCGACGTCCATACTGCCAAATAATCCTCTCTTTGGAATGCTCTCCCCAGATCTTAACCCAGCTTAATTTCCACAACAGGGATGTCATGATCACTAAATCCCTCCAGAACCACCACACTAACACATACCTTGGCCTGACCATTACAACATCCAGCACAGACTCCTAGCCATATCACAATCTTAAGCAGAAAAAGAGAAACAATTTTCTGTTGTGCATTAGAAAAGCATGTCTTGGAGTGCGGCATTGGGCTAGTCAAGAGCATAAGTTGTCCATGTAATTGATTTCTCCTTAAATTATTCAACACGAAATAATTATTGTATTAAGATGTTTAGTGTAGAAAGTAGGAACCCAGAAAAATTTTCCGAGGTATGCATTTTAGGCCTTCTGCTGTTGTATTGCACTAGATGATGAGATATGCAGAATCATAAGCTTAAGGCGCCCATCTACCTGCCTCTCAATTTGTGTTGCAGTGTTTTTGATATACATATTTTATAAACAAACTGTTCCACGTGTGTTCACACGGGGTTCGCACGAAAAGAACTAACATTTCATACCAGGGCGGAATACAACTTTCAACACATCACGTGTGTCGCAAACAGCATTTTTAAGCCCTTCAACTTGGCCGAAAACGGCATTTTCAGACTGCCGTGCCTCACAATATTGTGGACGAATGTCTGCGAAACTAGTATAGGGCCTTGCGTTGGACTTCCTTATAACTTTCCACCAACAAAAATATGGGGTCACCACTGAAAGTGTCAGTCGGCGAGTGTCCTACGATACCACTGCACGCCGTTTCAGCGTTTTGCGGTAGAGGCGATACCACGCCACAGGAGTTGGTCAACATCGCCCTTCGCGCCCCTGCCTCACTCACACAAACACACGGCCAGTAGGCGGACACCTTAAGTAACCAGTTTCACTATTATACTTAAAATTGAGTACATGATACATATCAGTTCTGTACTACTTTTTTGTCAGTTGATTAATTTTACAAATTGAATTATTGTTCTTTCAGTCAGCATGACAGAGCTGTGAACAATGACATTTCTTCCTTTGACATGTTATGAGCCATAATTCAAGGGAGCAGTTGTAACTTGGGCAGAATGCAGGATGAATATAACTATATTAAGCTCTGATCAGCAATTCCTCTCGTGGCTGTGTAACGTTTTGTAAAAATATCTAGGTGAACCTTTGTAATACAGGTTTTTAATAGCATAGAAAGAGTTAAAGAGGCATTTTGGATGGCGTAAATCATGGCGGAGTAGCTAGGTGTAATTCGTTAATGGATTTCCTTGTGAAGCCAAGCCTCGAGTGTTGTGTAGGTTTTGAGTGAGGAATGTAATTAGATTGTGGGAGATGTCAGGGTAGTAATCAGTGCGGGCTGTTATTACCTCCAAGGACGTTTTGAACGAGTAAGTTAGTCTCATTAACAACACATGGTCAGAAAATAGAATCTTCACAGCAAATGTTCAAAATGTTAAGTTATACATTAATGGATATGCATGCAATGCAGCACATCTTCATATTGTGACGAAGACTTAATGTAAATTGTAAACACCACTAGGCTCTCCTCTGATGTTACATGATTCATTTGGCATGACTCTATTGTGGTTGATTGAATGCAACTGTACCATGACACCCGTGCCAATCCACTGGTTTTCGAGGTGTAATTGCACTTTAACTGAAAAATTGTGGCACTGTAAAGTTGGAACACCGTTGCCTAATGTATAACCAGTGACATCTTCTGTGACCACCAGATGGCAAGCACTTCACACTTCAGCAAACATTTGTAAGTAAAATACGTAGGTGCAGATATTTTCAGCAAAGAATCACACTGTAATCTCATTTGCCATCTGTGTGTAGTGTGTACCAGTTTGTGCCTAGAGTGATTTTCTATTATTGAGAAGTTGTGACAATGTTACACATCCACTCACTCAACATCCTCAGAATTGGCGTCATTTTTATATACAACACCGAATTTATTTAATTGATTTACGTGGAAATGTATACATTGTATTACTGAGTTATTAATTTCGTTTTATGGGTTTCAATTTCGTGCTACGCCATGCATGTCCATAACACATGACTGATATAGTTTAGTGTGCGTTAAAATGTTGATGATATTCGCTCTGTCGCGTAAAGTGGCTGACATCTGGTGGCGAGTTTATGAACTATTAAAAGACGGCTTCAAACAAATGTTTTGCCACTTACGGCAATGTGGAATTTGAGATGTATTTAGAGTTTTATTGCGTAGAAAAGTAGTAATTTGAAATGTTCTGATTTGCATGTATTTAAAACAGTCTGAACTTTCCTGGTTGATGCGTTAGTTTAGGATAGTAAGGTTTCAGAGCATTATTTCCCTGGTGACAACTGTGGTTGCTTCGTGCTGGATAAAATTTTAAACTGCTGTGATTTTACTGTAGTCGGAATTGAGGTATTAGCTGAAATTTCGTAATTTCGCAGACGTCCCACATTTTGGCTGTTTCATATGTTTAATTAAAATTCTTATTTATGGTGATTGTCAATGTATATTTATGCTGTAGATTCAGTAATTAGCTATGCTATTTATAACGTCAGGGAAAAAGGGCAGATAAATAGAACATATGATTATCGAACATGACAGTTATCCAAAATCACAATCCCGCATTAATTCGTATTTTTAACTGCCGAACCTTTAATAAATAGTCAGCGAAAATTCTCTACATAATTAATAATTTCATGGATTTTTATTGGTGGATGAACATACTTTTATTTCACACACAAAAACAAAAATCTTAAATGCAAACACAAGCATAAGAAACGGCCTAGCAGCTATGTTGACGCCGTCTTTGTCCCACATTTTGTCGTATGCAGTGCTGCACTCTGGAGGAAGCGACGCCGCAAATAAAGAAAAAAATACTCTTCATAAATTCTGGCATTTAAAGTGCAAAATAATGGTTTCTAAGCAGTTTTTCTGTATCTAAAAAAAATGACTATGCTAATGGTAAATATATTATTAAGTACACAAAATTTTCTGCTTGCTTAGTTATAAAACAGCTGTAAAACACGTAGGCCCTACTAGTACGTACACTGAAAGAAAAATATTTAAAACATAATTAAATAAAACATACCAGCAACTAGGTAGGTTACACTAGTGAGGCGTTGAGTTTTGCGTGAGGTCGGCGGAAACAGTTGGTGTTTTAAAAATGAGAGTGAAACTGGGCCCTCTGTTGGAAAACTGAAACATAGCTAGGAGGATACCTGTTTTAAAATGTATGTTGATCTTGAAGCTAGGAATAGGATTGGGAGGATATATATCTGACACATTATATTGTAGTCTTCTCGGAACAATTGTGATTCTATGGTTATGCTGTACATGCAGCACGTCTCGTTTGGTTGTGGCGCTAAGTGAAAAATCTTGTTGCAGGTGTAAACTTCCTGCACGTAAGTCATAACATAAAACTATGATCTCGCTAAAGAAAGTTTATTGCGATGAACTACTGCAGCTGGCCTTAGCGTTGAGCCTGCTGCGCGTCGACCCGAACACTTACCTCGGCTATGACATACCGGAGAGTGACGTGAATATTTACGACCTGAACGTGGGCACTAGTTGGGCGCACGCACCAGCGCCCGCCGCGCACTCACGGAGGACTTACGTGCACCCCAAGAGCTTGGACTCGGTGCTGCTCAACTACGAGCGCGAAGTGTTCGAGGACTTGAACGCGCTAGGCCGCTACAATAGGATAAACGCGCGCCGCTCCGATGTCACCGCCTACCTGCTCAACATTGACGACTCGCCGGCCGATACTAACGACGGCGCTGGACCGCTCGTTGACGGGGAAACGGAGCGTGTGTCCCAAGTGGCGCCTGTGCTGGAAGATCTCCCTTCGTGCAGCCGAACTTCGGACGTCGGCGGAGGATCTATCGATCCCTGGAGCCCTGCCATGTCCGATGATTCCGACCTCTTACAAGAACCCGAGCTGACCAGAGAGGTATTGTCGCATTTAGTTACTTAGTATGTTATGTTTTCATTGGTTTACTGTGTTCAGATTGTTTAGAGTTGGAAGTTGTCGCCGATACCGTGGTAACTTTGGGGCCTGCTCCATATAATTGCGTACACATCTTGCACTGTCGAAGATATTCAGTCCTACATTAGTACAGGATTTACTATCTTATGTCTAGTCATCTGTGCAAGAAAATGTAACTTTGTACACAAGTGTACAATGTGCTAGTTGTATGGTAGTTTTGAAGTTTGACGCACCAGTATATTAGATGTGTACATGATGTAGAGATCTAACCGATCTTATTGTCGTCAATGTTTTTAATTTTACTACTGTGTTTGATTTACGATTAACTATACTATCTGTCAATCAATCTAAATATGTGGTGGTCATGTGGAATAGAAATATCAGGGTGATACAAAAACTTGCTAACCACAGTTTAAGTAATTTAGTGTAGCATATTTGATTTGCATCAGCAGCGTTTTATATAGTAAGCCTACGCTAATTCAGCTTTTAACTCTATCAGATATCATACAATGTCCTTTAGGCTGCAGCCACTACTGATGCCGTTGCGGAACTAGCATTGTCAAGGGAATAACAGCAATACAGTGCACTTTTAATATTTCAGCTACTCACAATTGTTTTCCAACATTTCATCTCCATAAAGTCCATATTATTAACTTTCTTCGTAGCAGTTAATTACGTTTTACAGGATATTTCAAAATAAATACGACACATGATTTCTCATTCGAAACACTTGGCCACTATTTTATTTGTTCTGTTAGAAGAGCTCTCTCAACCTAGCTTTCGTTCAAGAATCTCAAAAATGATTTGAATGTTGTTTGCGGGCTGTTCTCCTCTCAAGCAACACTTGAGCGAGTGGAGTTTGTGAGTTCGTTTGCGGGCCGCAAATTAAAATGTTTAAGAATACCACCCTAAGATTTTCAATTGGCCTCGGAAGATAGTACATACCCAAAGGAATATATCACATGCAGTGTGGTCGGGTGACATAGGTGGGGGGGGGGAGAAGGGACGAGATTTAATATCTTCATGTCTGCATATGACGTGATTCGGGAACACGCTACATGAGGTTTTTACTGTCATCTTTGTGTTGGGCGTGTCGCACCGCCTTGTTTAGAAAAAATGGTGGCGACTTCGCCGGATACTGTCCAAGAGGTTGACATTTCCGTGTACCAGGCTGCATTGAACGGTAGGAAATAGGGAAGGTCATAATGTTCAGTTTAGTCGCATATCCCCTTTCCTTCTTCTCTTCTGTGACAGTGTGCTGTCGGTACAGACGAGGAAAAAAAACATCTACTCCTTACTTTTACAACCTCCCATACCATAGTTTCACAACGGATCTTTTGACTTTCTTTCTGAAGGACGCATTATTCCCTAAACATAGTGTTACATGATGTGATATATTGCATAACTGTCAGCTTCAGGTTTATCTGCATGCTAATGGGACATCCGAGGATATGATTTCTAAAATAAATTGCCAGTAGTACTCATTTCGGTACGATTATTTTTTGCAGCTGTTGTTGGGCGACTTCACTGTTAGAAAAAATTTCCGTGAAATTACGGAAAAGTACTGGCAAAAAATTATCCAGAAATCTTCGTAAAGTAACGGACACTCTGTTTTTCTTGATAACGGAACCCTCCGTAAATTTACGGACAATCTGTTTTAATCTACCAGCACTCCATTTTTCAGAAATACTACATTTTCTTATTAACTATGATTTCTCCCGATTCTTACACACTATTTAGTAATCTGAAAAAATTTTTCGATTTTGCTGGGATTTGAACCCACGACCCTATAGTTGCCAGGCAGAAGTGCTAACCACTGTACCACAGTGACAACTTATGATTGAATGAGTTACATGGATTGGTAAGATATCAACTTTATAAGAGACAACTTTTGTATTTGACATCCTGATTTTAGAGAACTTAATTAGTTACGTTATGATAAAAAGATTTTAGTCTATAGAAATAAATAACTTTAAAGGTACGTAAACCCTTGCACGAAGCACAGAGAAAAGGTGTGATTTTTTCAGCTGTGATGAAGCAAGGAGAATATAAGATGCGTGTGGCCATTGAGTGGGGTAGGCTAGAAGAGTAGAGGGGACAGGAGAGGCTACAGGGGTATGCTTTAGGACATGACAGTGGTAAATCATAAGAAGGAGGGTTATGACAGGGAGGAGGGTATGCCATAAGGGTAGACATAGGCTAGTACAGGCATAGAGTGCGGGGGAGAGGGCAAACATCAACTTGTACCAAAACGGCCCCCTTCCCTCACTTCTCCACCCTTCCCGCGCTCCCCAGCCCAACCCCTTCTAGGGCGGTGCTTAAGGCCTCAGCCAATCACAGACGTCATGGCACTTAGGTGCTATTAGTACCGAAAGACCCCAACAACCAATATCCCAGCCTAGGACACACCCCCCTAATGGCCCTGTAGCCCAATATCAGCACCCGGGGAGGGGGGACTATTGCTATTCAAATGTACTTTATGCCGGTTTTGCTCCCAGTTGGTCCAAAACGCCCACGCTGTCACTACTAGGAAACCTTATGTCACTTACTGGATTGTTCGGCCCTTTGTCCATGCGCGATACGAGTCCTTGTTTGTATTGCTCTTTTCTTCGCGGCAAAGTGTGGACAACCAGGAAGCAGTACTTAACTTCAATTACCTTAGCTTGTCTTGTCTTCTTTTCGTTTAGCACCATTGTGCATGAACATTAACTCCAGGATTCATAGTGTTTATTAATGCCACTTTTTTTTTTTTTTTTTTTTTTTAAAGAAACACAGTAAAATACGCTTCAAAATTGCAGAAACATATTTCCATGAATTTATGGAAAGTTACGGTCAAACATCCGTAAACTGGCAATACGGACTAATTTCCGTAAACAAAAAATACGGAAGACACTTCCGTAAAATTACAGTACTTTTCTGTAGATATCTCCGTGAATTTACGGAAATTTTTAACAGTGTTTTTATAGTATCCTGAAATCTCCCATTTCATTGAACCACCGCGTAAAATGCCTTCCTACTAATATTTTGAGATGAACAACCTCCATAATTTTGGTAATCAATAGTGAGCTAAGAAATTAATATAACAGCTGTGATATCCACCGTACTTTCAAAGACTTTATCAAATTATTACCAAATCGAAGTGTGATTACTAATATGTAGTAACATCTGGAGACCCTTGTGCATTGTGAAAATATTGATGCAATTCCGGAAAGTTTCATGAGGTAAGAATTTAACCTTGAATGTCTTAGTCAGCAGCGAGGCGTTC
Organism: Medauroidea extradentata; assembly: GCA_003012365.1. Classification (NCBI taxonomy): domain Eukaryota; kingdom Metazoa; phylum Arthropoda; class Insecta; order Phasmatodea; family Phasmatidae; genus Medauroidea; species Medauroidea extradentata. The sequence continues at coordinate 46,161 of PNEQ01000086.1, forward strand.
TCGCGTTGTCAAAAAGTTGCTTAATATTTTATGACTATTATGGCATACCTATTTTTAAAATTGAAGTAAGTTATACGAAAATCATTTCATTTTATTCTTTTCAAATGGTTTGCCGAGTGATGCATAAAGTTAAGTTCAGTTGAGATGCTTAGCCGAAGATCAATTTTTGTTTACCCAACGAACCCAAAAATCTTTCTGGCTAAGGCGGATAAATGATGATCGTCACGATCCATGCTAGCTACACTGTCGTTGTAGGGACGAATCTAGGCTTTCCTTCACCCGGGGCAAGAATTGTGATTTTCTACCCCCCCCCCATCTTTCTCACCCCCTTTTCCCATTAGTCCAATCAACCCAACAGTAATAAACGTGTCTTGCATGTTGTTTTGCGCTTGAATAAATAACAGTATAAAATTTTAGTACAAATACATCAAACCTGTCATTAGTGTCCCCTCTAATCCGCCACCCGGGGCAGTCTGTTCCCCTCCTCTTCTCCCAGATCCGCCCTTGCGTCTGCCCTTGAGTCTGTTAAAAACAATTGCTCAAGTGGTGATGAAAATTATTTAAAAATAAGGAATTTTCCTAACAGTATACATGTCATTTGCTGCCTTTACACGAAAGTGGATTTAACCTCAATTTCTGTGAGTGGGTTTGATAATTACAATTTTTTAAACGTTCGTCAGCATGGGAATTTATGATAGCTGAAGCAAATTCCCTGAATGTCCTGCACATTTTGTACGTGAACACTATAATTTGAGAAATTTGTGTAGCAAGTTGCTAAAGCCGTTTATACATTATGTTTTATAGAATGTTTCCTCTCTGATGTAAGGTTTCCCGTGCAATACATAGCCGAACTGAGAATAATGAAGCTTGGCAACATTTACATAAGTTAATATTTAACTAAATTTAATTGTAGGTAGGTAACGTAGGCTCTATGTCTTGTGTTCATTGTAAAAATGAATATTTGTGAAAATGTCACAGTGGGTAAGTTCGTATCCAGATTTTTTTTTATGTGAAACAGGTTGGTTGGAGGGTGTGTTCAAAATGTATATAATTAATGCTAGTGAAAATAGCAGCATTCTGATTATGTTTTTGATATTACTAATAGTTATGAACTTTTATCATTATGGGCACAATAATGCGTGCAAACTAAAAGCAGTATTTTGGACATACGCTATCGCAGAAAGACATGTGTTCAAAATTCTTCTATAGTTTGTAACTTGCCCCCATTGCAAAAATCGTTAAAAATAACAATAATACTATTTACTTTTCATATAACACACTGGCACCTAAACAGATATGTATAACATTTAAAACCTGCTCTGCACGGATTTCTGGAGAAGAGAGACGGATTCTTTACGCAAACTGCCTCATGCTATACGCACGCGCGAGTGGCCAGCAAAAATAAATATAGGCTACTTTCAAATAAGAACGCGAGTATTTTTTAAATTAATTATTATTGAGGCCTAGGCATTATTACGGTATATTAAACATTATAAAAATTTAATTTTCCATTTGTGTAGATTTTGTGGTTTCAAACCCTAATTTCTCTAAAAACGCTTTTAATTTTTTACTCAAAAGTAAAGCATACCAACCGCATAGCGCTACATAAATAAACATCCACTGATAAAATATCTACTCAGCAAAAATATTTCATCGAATTTTGTGAATGGTTCAGTTTTTTTTACGATTGAGTATTTCAGTCGTCTGCTCGACATCGTACCTTTCCATACACCTTAACTGAATTGAAAATAGTGGTAGTTTGTCATTTATATAGACTATTTTAATTTTGCTTAGTATTCAATGTACCTATTTTTTGTATCGGAACCTGGGCCCATAAAATGTAGTTTACATTACGTGCTATAGTTTTAAAAAATGTGGTTTAAGTATATACATACCGGTACCGTTTTTTTTTTTACAAACAGTGCAGACCTGTTTCTGATAGCTAGTAGATAACTTCGAGCCCAAGAAGTTGGTCGAGGTCAGACTATTAAAAAATGCTATTCAAGCCTTGTAACTATGTGTTACTTTGGGTTTCTTTTTCTCTCTCTGGATGTTCACACTCGAATAATTGGTTGTATGATACATTTGCGTGCACACTTACCATGAGCGAAAAGTTAGCAATGTGGTTCACAATGTTGTCACACAATTCACTTGTCCTGTGATTACACGTGCTGTTCCGCTCGCTAGTGTACCCGAACTTTTTCAGTAACTTAACATTTGACGGCAATTGTGTTGGAGATTAATGTTACATCATTTACAGCTTTCCTTATAAAACGTTCATTGGTTATTCCATGTCAACTCAACAAATTGTCAAATAATTTTCCCAGTGACTGACTTCGGTTTTTAAACCTTTTTACTATTATTTGTTCTGTGAAGTATTGATTCGCAAAATTTCATAGTAACTGGTGTAATATTAGCTGCAATGCAAATATTTTTTTTTTTATTCAGCGGTGCATGTCTGTACTGGCGTATGTCTTTCAGAAAGTGTATAGAGCTTGAACAAAAAAAAATTGAAAACCTGTACATATGTAAGAATTGTGAATACATATTTCACCGAGCGAGGTGGCACAGTAATAACACATTATACTCGCATTCGGGAGGTCCCGGGTTCGATCCTCTGCTCCGGCCATCCTGATTTCGGTTTCCCATGGTTTCCTGAAATCGGCCCGGGCGAATGCTGGGATGGTTCTTTAACCAAGACCATGGCCGACTCCTCTCCCAGCTACTGTCGTTGTACCAAGTTGTGCCTCATCTTCTCTAATGACCTCGCTGTGGACGAGACGTACAGCCCACTTATCTTACCTTTATATATTTCCGACGTAGGCCAGGCCAATACATACAGTTTGCCAACTTTGCTTAAGCCTAGCAATATTTAAATTCCCAAGCAATTATTGGTGATGTGAGGCATTCAGTTACTTCGAAATAATGGTTTGAGAGTGGCTGTAAATTTTAATTGTTTTAATAATTTTATATTTGTACGAGATATGGTTTGCTTTGTAGACATACATTGTGACTGTGGTGTTTGTAATGGAATTTTATTAGCTTTCATTGTTTTTTTGTATAATGGCATGCCAATTTGCATAAACTGTTTGCTAGAAAGGAAAACCGTAGGCCATACCGAAATGAAATATTCCGCATTGAAGAACACTGTCACAGGCTACACATAGACACGTATAAACATCGCAGTAAATTTTTTATATTAAAAAAAATACTGAATTTGGAGTATAAATTTGCAAATTTTCTGAATTTTTTTTTTTTTTTTTTTTAGAAATACAGGGGGGAAAAAAATCAACGTTTTTATACACGTCGTGGTGTAGCCCTTGTCACTGTTCGTCAGTGTGAATTATTTTACTTTGCTAAGTCGGTTGGTCTTCTTATCTAGCATAATACCGTTTTATGTAAATTTGGTCTTTGACTTGCCTTTATGCAATCGCTTTGAAAGAAAAAACTTTCACTATATTAAAAAAATCACACTGTTTGTCCTAAACAAATCACGTCTCGTATAAACATACAAATTATTAGAACACTTAAGATTTCCGGTGAACCTCCTCCTTAAATCCATCGTCTGTTAAGTTACAAAAAAAACTGTTCTTGCGGCTCAGCTAACGTCCAACTAATGGCTGTAAAGTTTTAGGAATTACTATTTAACAATACCGTACAAATTATAATTAAACATTGAAATATTTGGAGTCACTCTTTGGCAGGCCCTTATTTTTATTAAAATAATTTGTAGATATAGGATAAAGTACGAGATGGTTATATGTATTACTATTATATCTTTATTATGTATTATTACTAGAGATGATGGTTTATCGCGGGAAAACTTGACTGTTTGAAGGGTTTCAACACACGTTGAACTTACAAGAAGATTACTGGCTTTCGCTTGTACGTGGAGCTGTTGCCCTATTTGACTGAACCAATAATAATCCCACTATTGTAATATGTGGTGCTTGTTATTGGTCTGCAGACACCTAAATTGTGCAGATGTACGTCACTCAATCTTGTGTTGCAATTAGGTACAGCATTTTCAAAGGTACGTTGGCGGAAATGATTTTCGCGGTTTACCATCATCCCTAATTATTATTCTTGAACATTGTTATCTCACATAGTTGGCTTGGTGTTAATTAAAAATAGTTGACAAGTTTTCGGGTATGGATCTATATGGTTTAATGTTGCCCTCTTAGAACAGTTCATTCTTCGAATTGACGAGGAACAACATTTTAGCAGACCTGTAGGTAGTCAGTCGGCTTTTGGCCCTTGGGCGTACGTAATTTGGGACGGGGGCTGAAGGGGTTGCATCCCCTCTCCCTAAATCATCACCGATTTTTTAAGATTAAGAATTTATAGCTAGAGACCCTTGTTTTTCGCGAAAGAATTTTGCCCCATTTCGTTTCGGTACCTTACGTGCACATCTGTAGTTCTGCTTCTTGGTCAGTGATAGGATATTTTAACTGTGTTGTTGCAGGGACATTATTGTGATTGGCTCAGTAAAATGAGATACGGCTCTTCATATATACACGCTGCCAATAACATGAAGCAGAATTGCGGATGTGTACGTAAGTCACTGAAACAAAGTGGGGCAAAATTCTTTTCGCGCAGAACAAGGGCCTCTATTTAAAGCTGTTCATCGAAAAAAAATTATATCTTTGAATATATTACAAGTTCTGTCTGCTGAATATTGTTTGTTTATGTTGAATAAGTACTTTAGTAGCACCATTTTACACTATTGTTTGTTTAGGTTGAATAAGTACTTCAGTAGTACCATTTTACACTTGAAATTAAAAATTCTTCGTGGGTAGACCCTTGGACGACTTGCTTTTTACTCGGGGGTGTCAGTGCGCCACTCACCCATTTGTACTGTCGGTCTTTCCACGTGCTTATTGTTACAACTACTGCGCTCGTAGGCCATCCCTGAGCGTCTGTTTCTGTACGTCCGGCCGTGAACGTGCAAATAAGATGTGTATGTGTGTGTTCAATTAAAAAGAGAGGGAAACATTTCTAATAAAGCCTTAAAAACAGTGCTTAGAGTACAGACGTTCGGCCGTTACAAGAATATTCGGAAACTGATCAACTTGCGTTATGACTGCTCAGGAATATCATTTAAAGAATCTTACGCTTGTGTATACCCATTTAATGTTTACCATGACTCATTAAAGCATATTTCCTAGCGGCCGGAAATGATGAAAGTTAGTGTTTTTACGGTCCTTTTTAGGTATGAAAATCGTGGTGCAGTGCTGTTAAAAAGGCATAGGGCATGTACAATACACATGTAATATAATGTCATAAGATGATGGATCAGCAATGCCTAATGTCTCAGAGGCAAGTTGTCGGGAGAAGACAGCGCGCCAGTTCAGTAACTCTTGCACCAAGATACTTGGGGAGGCATAGTGGCTGCAACCCCACTCACCCCTTCCTTCAATCATCGGCTATTTTTTTTTTATCCTTACGAAGTTACAGTTGTTACTTAAATTAATTACATATTTAAACACATTGCAATATCTGCCTTCCGTTTATTAATTTAGGTTCGAAAAGTTTTCGAATACCACCATTTTCCACCTACTATCCAACAGTTTCCTCCGGGCCCTCTTTTTCAACTCAGGTTGTCCGCAAAATTATTTTATATAGAAACTTTGTTACAACATTCGTTGGGGGGAGTATGTTGCACTGTTTAGGTGGTAGACATCACTGTTTTAATTAGTTCTCTTTATCTGGAGCTGCAATTTGTTTGTGTGTTAATTTTAAAATGAATCTATTTTATAAGACATTTTACAATCTTTATTACTTTTACTTATTCATACATTTTGATGATTCTTGTATAAATTAATTGTTTCTATGAAATGTATATGTGCTACGAGAAGTTCTCCTATGAACATTGACTTCATACCTATCGAGAACAAGGTTCACCGCCCTCACCCCTGCCCCTCCAAGTAAAATGCTGCGTACGCCACTGGGGAGGCGTTGTTGTGTCGTCCTTACCGCCGCCGTACTTTTAAGCCTCGAACACGCAAAACGTTTCCACCCTGGCGGCTACCTTAAGACGCGCATGTTTTAGAATGCTCAGATGTTTCGTGTGCTGACTTCAGCGCTTTAAGTTCCCAATGAAGAAATTTTGGTTAGCACTCAACATCGAGGTCTCTAGCGCTGGTGAGGGGTGACATTATGTGAGTGTGGAGCAGCGCCGGAATGAAGGTGCGGGGGAAACGGGAGTTCCCCGAGAAAACACACTGACCAGCTGCATCGTCCGGCACGATTCCCACATACGAAAATCCGGAATCGAACCCGGATCGCCTTGGTGGAAAGCAACATGTCTGACCCCTTGGCCACCGCGGAGATCATGCGACATAGGTCGCTCGCATGATGAAGGTTCAGAGCTACTTACGTAAGCACTAGTTGCTTTTACTTCGGTGTGACGTATTGTCAATGGGATGCGTCATAGTGAATCATCTCTCCCACACTTCCTACTCAGTTATCATGATCGCTCTACTTGTTGAAGGAGGAGGGGGGTCACCTTGTCAATGACCCACCAACCAACGGCCTGACCCCTGCGCCTAGTTAACATCAAGAAGCATGCGGAGGAAACAGAGTCGGGATGTCGTGGTTAAGGTTAATTTTACTCCAGGTTAGGTGTATAATTGAATTTGGCTGGAGGGCAATTTTCGCTGCTATTGCGCTGGTGTCTGTCAGAGGGCTTATAAAATAAAACATTGTGATAGAATCAACGTTTGTTGGGCTAGAAGAAGATAAAAATTACTCGATTAAATTTTTTGCTTTAAAAAATTCGTGATCTTAATTTTTTTTAAATAATAAAATATTTTCATAAAAATGCTAAATCTGCGATTATACTGTCAATTATGTTTGCCTGTACTACAGTGCAGGCATTGTGGTTTATTATGTCAATTATGTTTACCTGTAGGCTACTACAGTGCAGGCATTGTGGTTTATACTGTCAGTTATGTTTACCTGTGCTACAGTGCAGGCATTGTGGTTTATACTGTCAATTCGGTTTACTTGTGCTACAGTGCTGGCATTGCGGTTTATACTGACAATTCGATTTTCCTGTGCTACAGCGCAGGCATTGCTGTTTATATTGTCAATTTGGTTTATCTGTGCTACAGTGCAGGCATTGCGATTTATATGTCAATTCTGTTTACATGTGTTATAGTGCAGGCGTTGCGGTTTATACTGTCAATTCGGATTACCATGCTACCATGCTGGCATTGCGGTTTATACTGTCAATTCTGTTTACATGTGTTATAGTGCAGGCATTGCGGTTTATACTGACAATTCGGATTACCATGCTACCATGCTGGCATTGCGGTCTAAACGGACAATTCGATTTTCCTGTGCTACAGTACGGGCATTGCGGTTTATACTGTCAATTCTGTTTACATGTGTTATAGTGCAGGCATTGCGGTTTATACTGACAATTCTGTTTACATGTGTTATAGTGCAGGCATTGCGGTTTATACTGA
>PNEQ01000086.1:54632-90938 GCA_003012365.1 Medauroidea extradentata
ATATTTACTGGTTTTCAAGTTTTGTATGAAGTAAAAATATGCAAATTTTGACTTTGAAGTGACATTACGGGAAAACTAGATAAGCTAATTTTTTTCCGTTAGATGTTAATGTTCTCTGAAGTAATGTCTACAAAACTAACACTATTTTATACAAATATAAAATTATGAATTTTTCCCCACTTGAACGCCCTTAAGGCCCCCCCCCCCCGGGACCAGCGCATTAGAGGCTCAGTTGTGAAGGCAGCTGTAAGAGCGACCTTGAAGGGCGCATCAAATGCCACATCGCCACGAGCCAAGCTCTAAATATTTAGCGCGCAAGATTCCCGCCCTTCAAAGTTACTCCAAATAGGCCTAATTTTAATGGTAAAAGTGCACGTTTCTATCCGAGTTTATCGCATATACAGTTAGTTCATTTTGAAGTACGTCAGGTTGAAAAGGCCGTTGTTGGAGGGCTTCGATTAACAATGTTATAATGAGCATGGTGGCTTTACAATGACATTCCGTCTATGTTCAAAGTGTGCTTTATTTTCGTACCTTAGTATAATGGGCACATGTGGAGTTGTTTAGTACAAAAAAAACGTATTTATGAGCACTGTACAATGCGTTTGGGCACCTGAATTCGAAACCATGCTCTATAACTCCAACATGTTTGAAATGTCAATAAAAAGTAGTCTTTTTTTTCGCGTGTATTTATTTCTGTCTTAAATATGTTACTAATTCAAACACAATATTATTACTCACATTGATGTCGTATGTCAGATAGAAATAAATGCAAACAGCAAATAAATTATATTTTTGCTAATTATTACATTTTACGAGTAAGCATGGTTTGGAATTCAGGTCCCCATTTGAAGACGTGGTGTGGACTTAGTTTGGTGTTGGTGATGTGTAATGGCGGACATTTTAGCATACACACGACCAAGAGAAAACACCCGGTATGAAATAATTAGACCTCGTTCCAGAACATCTATTACGCCATATGTAACTGCCTATATATCCGCCTCCATGATCCACGGATCAGTGCGTGTACCGAAGACTTAGTACAAACCATCATTCACTTTCCATTTCTTGCTTTTTTTTCCTGTCTTTATAAAAGCGCTTCGCATAAGCAAATGAGTATTCTTGCAGCATAAGCTAATTCATATCAGTCGTCCATAAACCCTTCTTGCAGCACTTCACAAGAAGGAACTTAACTACGGAGGGGGAACCTTCTTCTGGTCTATAATTATGTGGAACCAATTGGCACTTGACAGGTACATAAAATGGCATGTTAATTCCAGGCAATTTAGAGATCATGCCATATACGGCGACGAGTGTAACTGCGTGGTTAGTTTTTGTGTCGTGGGGAAACCACCCATTTTTTTGCGTAATCCTTCATCTACCCTCTCCTGCTTCCGGCTACTGTCTGGAACTAATTACTGACAAGTGTCTAAGTAGTTCATTTGTTCAAGTATCTTTAAGTTCCTAGCAGTTAATAGGTTGGCACGAGCCATAATTTACATTGTCATTAAAGAGTAAGGGATAATCGGGAAGTATTTTGTGTGTGTGTGTGTGTGTGTATATATATATATATATATATATATATGTGTGTGTGTGTGTGTGTGTGTGTGTATGTGTATGTATAATGTGTGTGCTTGTTTTAAATTGTCGACACTACGCTTGTATTTGTACGAAGACATTTTTCGTGTTATAAATTGTGAACGAAAACATGCTGTTCTTTATTTTATCATTTTGCGTGTCATGGTCTGCTTTGGAGAGTTTTCACATTACATTTTTTTAAATAATCATATTATTGGAGGTTGGGAGCAATAAGGTTTATACTGACAAACATTTATTGAGCATGTCTTCTCCTTTGGTTACCCATTCTTACGTTTTATATCTCGCAAAATGTTTCATTGAAAGTTCACTGTACAAAATAATCATACCAAAATACTCCAGAAAACCGCAAAATGGGGTTACTTTGCTCCATTTCGCTGTAGCTTTACTCCGCTCCGCAAGGTTTTGTTTCAAGTAAAGGCTTGCAGTCTCCTAAATTGATGAAAACTTTACTCACCACTTTAATACTAAGCAGTGCTTGAGATTAAGTGGAATATTACCATTTTTAAACATTGAATTAAATTAATTGGGTCGCTCCAAGTTAACCAGGGTGGTGCAAAGTTACTTTGGTATTGTATTGTTACTATTTCAGCAGACCTGTTCCATATAAGACCTTCGCTGAAAGGTAACAAGCTTAGTTGCAAAATATGTTTTTACAAGTCTGCCTCTAGGAACCTACTTAAGAAATCTCGTTAAAATAATGGTTCTCGTTAATATACAGTATTTGTTTTAAATATAAATTTTGACGCGTCAGTTAGTAGGGATCAGATTTACCCAGATTTATCGCGGGGATAGTTAACTGTTTCCTAGGCTTCATTGTTAACAAGTCCATATCCAGTGGCGGCTCGTAGGTTGTTGCTAGGGAGAGTACAAGTTGCAGAGAACTAGTTGACGCTACAGCCACTGACACACTGGTATTACTGTGTTGTGACCAGTCAGTAGTAAGTAGCCAGTAGATATTCCATAGTCATTGGTATACGGCGGCGCGTTCACACCAGTGTACAGTTCTCAGCGACTTGTGCATAACCTGACAACAACCCTCGAGCCGCCATACCTGATGTTCTTCTGTCGTTATTGACATGTCGCCATCTGACTGGGCCAATGATAACTCTGGTGCACCGATACTGAATATTTGAGGAGCAAACTTTCAAAACCAGACATGTCCACCTTTTATAGCTGTAGAACAAAGTGAATAAATATAATATTTTATAGCACTAACTGAGAATAAACATACCCATTTCAATAAGACACGTGTTTTTTTTTTATGGAGCCTGAGTTCATACTCGTATGTAACACATCTTGTTTATTTAGAAAGGATGTTTTACTCATTTTTGGGATTTTGGACATGTCTGGTTTTGAATGTTTGCTCCTCATTTGTGCTTCGTTTAAAAAAAAAAAAAAAAACGTAAGAATCATCCAATCATATAAGGCGCAGGCAGCTATAGGCTGTTCACTGTAAACTGTGCACTCAGAAGTACTTGTAATTAATTAAAATTATATTTTATTGGGGCATTAGATGTTGAGGGTGCGGTTCACCTCAGTTTTCAACGCGTTTATATATTTTATAAACTTTGTATTTTAAAAAAAAATCATGTTTCATTTCATAATTCAGTATTTTTTGTTAAATACAAAATATTTTTTATGTGTCATTTCATAGCCTACAACATTGTTATACACTGCGAATTTTTTCGGTACATAAAACAGTAAAGTGCAAATTTTGACGTTTACGACTCATTACGTGAAAACTATGAGAGATACAACAATTTTTGAAGAGGAAGATTTAGTCACAATTTGTGTCTAAAATAAAAAGAAAAAATATCTGGTACAAATATAAAATAAAAAAAAGACGTTGAAAGCTGAGGTGATCCGTGCCCTTAACTTTTGAGTGCTGAAACTTTTACACTCGTTTTTTAGTTACATGGAAGTTTTCATATTAAAAACCGTAAAAATGTCTGCAAAACGGCTGAAAGAAAACTTTATATAGTGCTCACTTTATCGTCAACGGCCAATACACTGTTTTACAGAATGGGGTGGCTTAAAAGGCACTTGATATTTTTCACTTTATCTCGTAATTAGATAAGTACTTTATTAATTTTTTCCCGTAAAAGTATGGAATGGCATTGGGAACTGCCGGAGTGTTACTATAATTCATGTAGGCCTAATCGTATGCTTTTGATTTTTGAACGTTTTCGCTATTCAACCCAGTTGTAACCAGTTAACGTTGTTAACGCTTTTTAAAACTCTCGCAGTATCTGTATATTTTACAGCAACCTGTGACGTAATTTTTTTAGAGCATTGGAGTGTATGCTTTTTGATTATTAATCATGTTGCGATATCGTTAATAACAAGTGGCTACAAACGTAGGAATTGACTAAATGTACATCTTTCGCACGGCTTTGAAAATGTTACGTTTCCGTGAAATGTCTTAACCTACTGAGGCTGGGTGTTACATATGCCTTTTGAAGCTTTGTAAAACCACCACTCTATATAATGTTCTCTCACTTTAATCACAAATTAAATACAAACTTTCAACGTACTTTTCCCAAAACTGTCACCACGAAAAATTATCACACACCTGAATAAGCATATTACTGGTGCGGGTACAGAGTATTCACGAGAAGTTACTGTCACACACACATGTCTAAATTCCTTACGTCATTTAGGACAAGAAATCCATACACGTGGGTCCCTGGTTAAAGTTCACTGAGAAAAAAAAACTGGTTGATTCAACCAAATATTTGTTTATATATGTGCAACCAACGACGTAGTGTTGTTTTAAACAAATATTTAGTTGACAGTTTTTTTTTTTTTGTTAAATCAACAAAGCTGTCTTTTTGTTTCATAATCTCATTTCGTTTAAATAACTAAACCAGATGTTGAAACAATAATTCAACATTGTTGATTCAACAAAATCTGGCGTTCAACATAATATTTGGTTGAATCAACACTACATCGTTGGTTGCACATATACAATCAAGGTTAACTCAACAAATCCTTTTTCTCAGTGTATGCTTCCCTATGTATCTTTTTTCGCAACATTAATTTTTAATCGTAAACGAGAGCAGATATCACATATGTTTGGTAGTTTGGTTTAAAATTGTATTCTCCATGCTTACCGATTTTTTAAGCCAGTAAATACTACGTTTTAGCTAATTATGATACTATTGAAATTTTGGTTAGTTGGCTTTTTTGTCTAAAACGTAATATTTCTTGTTTTAAAAAATTAACTTTTACGGCGAAATCATGGCAAAACCATTTTAAACAAGACTGCCCAACTGTTCTTTAATGTCTGCTCTACTCTATAAAAAAAACATTGGAATATTGGCAGTTGTACTGCTACGTCTAGTTTAACTACGGTTCACGTATCATATGGATGCGATGTCGTAAACAATCTACACTATTACCGAGACACTCGACTGGTGTGGTTTGTGCTCGAATACAAACAATACGGTCTGATAACACATCACTTATTTACTTCTGCACGTTATTCGTCGTCTTTCAAATGTTAAGAATTAATCTTACAATACTAGGAACTGGACTGGCGTGTGTATTACATATTTTGCTTCAAATCATGTAAGGAATAAGTTCTACGCGTGATGGTATAGCTCCTCTCGAAATTCACACTGTGTAATCCAGTAAGCGTACATGAAGTCTGTATTCGTTGTTTGATATATATTCAATGGTCATATTGAGGATGTAAAATGAATGTTAATGTGCTGTTTGTGCTAGACTGTGTATTAGTATACCCGCCGTACGGTAACCTGATACTTTCTGGAAGTCCAGCTTCTAGCTTGGATCTGTTTTCACACCAACTATGTATCCTTCCTCGAAACGTCAACTATAACATTGTCAGACTGACGGTTGCACTGCAAGCCGACGTACATTGTTCATCCGCCTTCATTAGCTGCGTCACCAAAATATTGCAGTATATGCTAAAGGTAAATATATACCTAAATTTTATTTAATTTCCTGAAAATGAACACATTTCGCACACATTCCAATAAACTATTTTCAGTATTTTAGCCGCTGTTCACAATATACAGAAGAACTATTTCTACGACATCAATGTCAACCCAACCACCCTTAAACTATCGTATAACAGACGTATGTAACGCGCTTTTAAAATAATTATTACGAACAATTTTACACTTGCGGACGCGTAACAATAAAAAATATTTATCTCACCATATTGCTCTTCCATTTGCTTGCATAGTTGTGTGGTAATAACGGAAGTATTCAGAGTGATTTTTACCAACATTTCGTTTCAAAAAGTAACAACTTACCGTATGACGGATATAGTTCTTGTGTGAGCTCGTTACATTCAGAAATTAGTAAATGAATAAATATGTCGTATTTATTTATTTTGTTTCTAAGACGATTTTAAAAAGTTTCGCTCGCAAACCTATCTTCATCAATTATAGTGCGAGTGGTCTACGCAGTCCGTTAAACGACGTTTACATCTTCAGCCGTGTATCTGCCATTTAACAAGTTGCCAACCTTACGAACAAACGGTAACCCAGAACGACGTATTTTTTAATACGTAATACCTTGTGCTGATATTAAATGTACGAGATTGCAGTGTCAGAGATCGTTCTTAAATTTTTTTGCTTAGAAATTTGTCACAAACATAATATGTTAACGATTGGTGGTTTTTTTTTTTTTTTAATCTTGCAAATTTTAACTGGTGATTTTAGCTCTGTATTATGTTATATTCCCTATTAAAAACCGTAAGACATTTCTGAGTTCCATCTACGTACGAATATCATAAATGCACTGTTTACCACGGAGCCTTGGCGAGATGTAGGATAGAGATTGACATGTTAAATTATATTTTGTGGGGCTCGTTCTTCTCTTGTAATATAGCTTTCAGGCATTTCCCTCCTCCTCCTCCCACCACTGACATTTAGAAGAGGAAAATATTGCTCCAGGAATATAAATGTAGAAAAAAGTTAATATATGTTTTTTTAGAGTGTTTGTTTGAGGATAAAAATGCTTAAGTCATAGTTTAACAATCTTAAAAGATCACGCAGTAGTGTAGGTGTTATCATCAATACATGATCTTTAATTTTTGCAGTGGGTGTGTATGCCTAACTAAACTTTTATTTGGGTATAAAATATTGGTAGCGAATGTTGCTCAGTCGCACATGACCCACAACTGCATAAAAGCACTACGTAAAAATGAGCCAAAACCGAAGTAACAAACCATGGAAGACGGCAGTGGCTATAGTCAACAAACTTGAAATAGAAATAGAATGTTGTTGCTCAGTTTTAGTGCCTAGTCCTTTCACGTAACTGTGGGTTGTCTGTGATTCAAGTAAACGGCGTATATCTGAAAAATCACTTCAGTTTGTCTCTTCGAGATGATCAGAAAAGTCATTAGTGGAGTATATGTAGTTTCGAGCAGCATGGAATATAACATAAGATGTAAATGCCTGCAATGGCTTCCGCCAGAGCTCTGTGGTAGGCAGCTCCCGGGTGGACGCCTGTCAACTCAAATGTATTAATGTTGAGTTGTAAGATGTTTCTGTGTTTCATTATTACAACTCTAGCTACGCTACGACACAGGGTAAGACTCTGTGGTTTATTTAAAGCTGATGCTAATGTAATATCAGTATTTGTCTACCCTAAGCATCGTATAACTTCAATAAAGTTTGACAGCGTCTTATGGTCAATGACGGTTAACACTTTGTAGTAGCCTGTGTCTCGCAATGCAAGTCAAACAAGTAAACCTCTCTGTTTCTGTTTCTGTAATCCTTCCACTTAGGAGTGCGTGGTAGATAATAAATGCTGAAAACATCAATTTATTCCTACGCTTTTTTCGAGGCCGATATGGATAAAATACTCTGTGACAATCCTAGATAATGGTATTTGCCAACTTTATGAGTAAATATTTATCCAGAATTATTCATTCGTTACGTGTGATCTGTTACGCCGCAGTTAAATGCATGAGGTTCCGGCGTCAGAGATTGTGCCTGAGAAGTTCGTAACACTGAAAACGATTTTGTTTAATAAGTTGGCTAAAACTATTATCTAGGATTGCTATTGTTTAATTTTCGCAAATTCGTTTCAAGAAAGGTACAGTTATAGATTAATGCTTTTTTTAGCGTTGAATTATGTACCACGCCACCTTTAAGAGTAGCTCTTGGGGAGTTAATGAACATACTTGGCGCGTAACCAAGTATGCGAGGAAGGGTTTAAAATAATATTACCTACTACCCCTATCCTCACCTCCATTTTTTTCTTACATAGATGGTGTTCGTAATTAAAAAGTTAAATCCACGAATTCTTCAATTAAATAGTTATTTATATAAAATGTTTTAGTACGCTTAATAACGCGATAAAATAAATACGAAAAAAGGTTATTGTTAGACCATAATTATGTAACTAAGAAATAAATATTTTAGCCGTTTAGGTCGAAAAAGAATTGCTTTTTGTTCATCGTATCAACTGCAGCTTGCATTTATTATGTTATTATACTAGTCATTTACATCAATGTTGTTTTATAACTTGTGTTTAGTAATTTCTATGATTGTTGAAACTGAGTAAATGGAAAAGTAATAATACATCAGTTAGCATTGTCACGTGTGTTGTATTAAAGTGTCAGCTAGTACGTGACCAGTATTTGTGTATAGCGGAGTTCTCCTGGTTGTGGGTAGAGTAGCGGAGATGTGTCTAACGACTGGTCCTAACCTCTTGTTCGCAGGACATGGACCTGATCGAGGTCCTGTGGAAGCAGGACGTGGACCTGGGCTTCTCCCTGGACCTCTTCAACGCGCCCAAGGACAAAGACGTGGACGGGGAGGCGGATGACTTGGTCTGCCTGGACAAGTTGAAGGCCGTAGAGGTCCATGACGACGACCCACCCTCCAAGGTGAGTGCCCCTCTTATACTGTACAAGTGTTTTCTCTGCCTGCTTTGTGCTGGACACGGAATGTCTCAACTTCTGTCACTTCCCTTGTGTTGTCGAGAGACACATTTTTGCAAGTGGTCAGAGGATGGCTTCATCTTCAGTTTGAATGTCGATATGGGCGCAGATCCCAGAAGCCAGGAGTGTGCTCCTCCCCACATCACCCCACCACTGCTCCACCCCTCCTCAGGTTAGCCGTTTATCTAGGTGCCTTGCTTTTCCTTGCGAAGTTATCATTAAGAACAAAACACTAGTGGAAGTTCCTAAACGTAGTTTCACGGAGAATAATTATGTAATTGCTACATAAAACTGAAGTATCCATAGATGTACTGCAGGTATATGTGTAAATGTTATACTTTTTGCTATTTATCCCTTGTATATAGAATTAATTCAGCATTTTACTTTAAACTAAGGCTTTAGTATGTTTCACCAGTGTGTTTGAAACAATACGATGCTCACTTCTCTGGCAGTACACGTGCAATTCATTTTCTGACTCCCTATGAGAAAGGCTTGTCCACAGGTGTTCAGTATAAGACAACACGTAGTATTACTAATGTATGTTGTAATTAGGTACACTAATTTAATCCCTGTTAAAGTCGACTGTTTGTTTCGGCTTCATTATAACTAGAGATAATGGTTTATCGCGGGAAAAATTTACTATTTGTTGGGTTTCAACGTACGTTCAGCTTAACAGAAGATTACTGGTTTTTCGCTTGTACTTGGAGCTGTTACCCTATTTGACTGAGTCAATAAGAATCCCGCTATTGTAATATTGTTTTGTCTTTTATTGGTACGCAGACAGCTATGTTGTGTCAGATGTACATCATCCAGTTATAGACTATGTATTGCAGTTAGCGACAGCGTTTTCAAGGTTATGTTGGCACGAAATATGTTCGCGACATACCTTAGTCTCTAGGGACCCTGGTTTTTCGCGAAAAGAATTTTGCCCCACTTTGTTTCAGTGCCTTACGTGCACATCTGCAGTTCTGTTTCGTGGTCAGTGATTGGATATTTTAACTCTCTCGAGTCTTGGGATTCTACCGGCAAATCGCAGCCGTGAGGTGTTGCAGAGACTTTATTGTAATTGGTTCAGACAAGTGATATGCGGCTCTTCATATAGACACGTTGCCAATAATCATGAAGCAGAATTGCAGATGTGCACTGATGGCACTGAAACAATGTGAGGCAAAATTCTTTTCGCGAAAAACTATGGTCCCTATTAATCTAATTATAACATGTCCATATATGACGTTCTTTCATTATTGTCGTGTCCCCATTTGACTGGGCCAATGATAACTCGACCGCTACAGAATATCTGGATTCGTCTATAAACAACTACGCAAACTGTCCTCAGTCGTACAAGACGCAGGCAGCTACGCTGTTTTGCAGAATACCGTGGCACGAAAGATTCTTGCGATTTTACATTTTCTCGTACTAACTAGTGCACTTTTGTAAACCCTTGTTTGTAAAGCACTTAATAATTTTCCGTGGTTTAATATTCATAGGTTATTGTAACGACATGCTTTGTGTGAATAAAATAAACCACATTGTCGCCACTTTAGCTTAACAGTTTTCTATTTATTTTTATTATTTTTTTTACTTTTAAGTGCCTAGAAGTTCATTTTATATTTATTTATATGTGTGCGTAACTGATAAGCACCACTGCTTTAGTCATATTCGAAATCGAAACTATAGAGTTTGCTGCAACACAGTATACATGTACGGTCATCATTCATCAGAATATTTATAGTAAATAATTTCAAACTCACTATGCTCCATATACTTTACTGAATCTCTCTCTAAATTATTTTTAACGTGTGCACATTTTAATTCACAACACTCACTCAGCCAACTAAATTAGGCGAAATAAATTGTTGACGTCTTTCGTTGATAAATTCTGCAAGCAATACTTTTGTTTGGTGGTATATAGTGTATTTTTCAATAAGTCGATAAAAGTGTTATGACAGCAAAAACTATTATAAGTTTTCCATAAAATAAACAAACGTATGTGCAGTTAAGAATACCGGTGCATTCCTTAATTATGAAGAATTCAGTAGCAAAAAACTTCGCGGTATTTGAAATGCAATCTTCTCTTAGTTCAATTTGAAAAACCTCTACTTGAGCACCTCATAAAAAATCTTGAAATTAATCATGCAGATTGGCTACGTCTTGTTTACAGTAATGTCTTCTTGAGTTGTATTTATATATTGCGCTCAACGTTTTGATTTGTTATTAATTTTACTTGAGTGTGGTTTTCGTTATGAAAACTACGCGAATATCTCATATTAATGTACAGCAAATCTTAAATAGCGTAAAAACGACACAAATGTGTAGTTATATAGAAATGATATATCATACATTGTTTGTTTGAAAATTGTCGTACGTGTGTCCGAATTAACTTGGTTTGTTTACACCCGCATGTCCCGTTTCTCAGACCTCATTAAATCCACACACCCGTGAAAGTTGATGCGTGTGATGTAATCAGATTTTTTTTGTAAATGTGTGGAAAATAATGTAGTGTTGATACTCATCACTCTTGTAGGCCTAAATTTGTTGGAGTTACAATTGTTTATACAACTTGAAATTTAAATTGCCGGGGAACAAAAAGAGGAGAAAAGAAAGAATGAAGCTGTTTTACCCGCACCTCATAGGATGCGCTCCTGCTTCGATAAATCTCAGTCTGCATTTCGCTAGCGAATGTATATGTTTGGTACAGTTGTAGAGAATTTGTAGTATTTTATTACATGCAAGATACGTTTCATAATTTAGGAGCTGTTTTTTTTTTTTTTTTTTTTTTTTTTTTTTTTTTTTTTTTTTTTTTTTTTTTTTTTTTTTTTTTTTTTTTTTTTTTTTTTTTTTTTTTTTTTTTTTTTTTTTTTTTTTTTTTTTTTTTTTTACGTTTGTGGCTTGGAAGCATTTTGCATAACGCCATTCAGTTGTTCTTTATTAGTTTGCGTGTCTTGCCACGAAGTTTAATTGTTCTTAATGAATGCAGTATTAATATGTTTTTGCTTCTACTAGTGTGTTTTAATAAACCTATAGTTATTGACGTGTTTTGATGCACTAAAAAATATTATTAAAGACGATAAAATAAATTTACTGCCTTGATGGTAAAATAAGCATTTGTAAGACGCTGGTAAATTTTTATTTTACTGATTTCCTGTATTTCTCCCTTAATACAGACTATTTTTGTGACTAATAAGCACAGTTAACCTAATTAACAAAATATATTTATTCGTGAGTACTATAGATGGTGATTTTATCGTGGGAAAACTTGACTCCTTGCTAAGTTTCAACGTAGGCCCAGCATGTCAAAATGTTTTCTTCTGCTACAGGATGTAGTTTGTACGTAAATTCACTGCCCCATTTGATTGATCCAATAGGAAATTATTTTTTTGCACCAAATGTCTGTGACTGCTCTGTAGTTGACTTAATAGAGTATGTGCTAGGAACAGTTCAACCAATCATACTAGCTAAATAAAGTCGCAACGTTGTCAAGAGTATGCCAGCGCTAACAATTTCCGCGATATTCCACCGCCTCTAGTGATTAATTCCTGGTGGACGAGCCAGAATAAGTGCTGTGTTTACTATTGTTGAAAGACATTCCATGCAGTACTTGAATCTCAGGTAAAACAGAATTTTTCTTCCATATGTCAATGTAGGTTCAGTTTATCGAGTTACTATTACGAGTTTATTAGCTTGTAGACAACCATTGAAGGGGGCGCCTGCTCAAGTCGCCGAGAGGTGTATAGATCTTCTGCTGATGTAATTTTATTATAAATAAAATAATATTCAGAGAACGTTTAACGTGTGTATACCATATTTCAGATCTTCCAGTAATCTTTCAAGATTATTTGTTCGAGTTCGGCAATCGTGAAAGTAGGTATTCTTGCTGAGGTTTTTTTTTTTTTACATCTCAGTATCTTTATTAAACTAATTTAAGTACCTAACGCTTACTTTATATCTTGAATGTTGCGTCGGTAATAATGGTACCACCACTAAATTCTCCGTAGACAAAAGCTCTTAGCGGGAATACTGCAGTGATAGGAGTCTTAGAGGCTAGGGTGAGAGGTGATGAACACGCCTGGTTCGCCCTTAGTATTTCTGCACTTCTAAGCCTCAATCACGCTGATTATACGTCAACTCAATCAGTTTTTTAGGAAAAATATGTAGCCTACTTGAGTTGCATTAATAGTTTTCTAGCTTAGACACAAGAGTGCGACTTTGTGGTTTATTTAAATTAATATTGACGGGATATTGACGGAATGTCTGTATTACTCTATCCTGTAGAAATCTCCGAAGTATAATATTGGTTTATTACTTTGGACAGTTTTAAATGCCTTAACTAAACTATCATAAAGTCACGCGTGCCGCCCGAAATTCTATCGGTACATATTTTGGCACAAACGAATGAAACTGAAACAGGAATTATGATGAAAGACACATAATTCCAAAATGGTGACACTCTTTCCCCGTTGCATACAGTTTTCTGGAGTGTGGCTGTTAAAAGACCTGTAGTGCTAACAGCGTAGTCGTGATCGCATCACTAATGGAAGTGCTGGGAAGAACTTACCTTGCAGTTGTTCAAACACCTTGTGACATCCCGTCAGGCTGCAGGATTCCGTGCAATTAGTCGTTGCCGCAGCTCTTCATACAAGAAATTGGTGTTGTAATTTTGCAGGCAAGAATTCGTACAGTGAATATTTCTTTCAGTGTATATCACGATATATAGTCGGTTTACTCTTTATATCATGGTAATGTTGAATGTTCCTACCTGTGAACGCCCAAAAGTGGTCTTTCTTAAAATGATTTACTAAAGCTTTTTTCATCCATTAATACGTTATTCTGTTACATTTTCTAAACGTTGTCTCAACAGGATATAACGTAGTTTCCTAAAACAATAATGAATACATATATACATAACGTGTTTCTGAAACACGTGGTCAAATTTTTCTAGGGAAATGCTGAATTTAGAAGAAGATTGGTATGTGACACACGTGTCCCACATGACAAGTATTGATGAATGTAGAAGCCATTAAAGGTGAAGTCCATAAAGCATATTTTGTGCGATATTATTGAAACTACTTGTGTTAGAGGTATAACATGTGGTGTAAGAAGTAAGTAAACCAAAACCTGTAATAAAATAAAGTTATGGCTAGAGACTCTGGTAAATCGCGGTAAAAGTTGATTGTTTGCTAGGCTCCAACATGCTATGTAAACACTGAATTTTTGCACCGATATTGGCTATCTTTTATTGAAGCACTGTTTCCCTCTTCACAGACCCAATTATAACTGTACAGTTTTGACACAGAACGTGTGTGATTTGCCAGAAAACTGTTCACACGTGTCATGATTGAGATACTACAGTTTATTGGAGACTTGTTAAATATTTTCGCGATTTTCCAGTGTCTCTAGTTATTGTGCATCGTTTCTCTCACGTCAAGTAAAAAATAGGTGTTTGTACCCTGTTTTTGCGTAAGCTATGGTTACTGTGACTGAAAAGCGTTGTTAGATGCCATAGTAGATAATGACTGTGTCGTAATTAATAAATAATGACACACTTGTTACAATGTCTAGGGCCAACACGTGTAAAACGCACCTAATGTTTACATTCGTAGCTATGATGGCCTGGTGGGTAGGCAATTCTTACAGCACTACGACTTGTCCGTTAAAAGGGCTGTGTACCAAGATGTAATTTTCCGCTTTTGATGCGCGGAGCAGTGAAGCGATAGGGTTAAGCTTCCCACACTCTACGGTAACAACATCGCTTATATTCGCGGCGCTCCAAACTGGCCTGCAGTGTTTTCCTACTACTCTTTTTCCTAAGGGACTTAAAAAGCGGTGACCCTAGAATTTTATTTGTGGAAAGTTTGTAGTAAAGTCCAACGCATGCTTCCAAGATTGTGTTTTATGAATCCGGGTGGTCTTTTTCCAGTTACAACTGTCTAAAAAAGCTGTTTTCAGTATAAACATGTTTCTAATAAGCATGTTGCATTTTTAAAATTATAGAATCGTAGTTTTAACCGTGTAGTCTGTTCGTAGATAAACATATTGTGAATAAGTTTAGCTGTTAGGCGTGGCACGCTACAACGCCGTTAATGCGTTTCTGGATATTTGAAATGGACCATTAGTATCACATATCTCAAGTATACTCTTTTCACGTCAGCTATATTCTCGTACAGTCTGGTCACAAGTTTCTGAAAAACGTATTTTAATAGGTACGTGATCGAATAAACCAAATGTAATTGTACCACGTATGTTTAGTATTTGTTTTATTCTTTAAGTTACATGTGTGCAAACTTCACAAGTAGTGACTGAAATCGGTAACTTAGTTACATAATCAAATCACAGTCGTAAATATTGTTAAACCTCGTACAATGTATGTACGCACAAATGAAGCTATATGCCTATTTCAACTCGACATACCACTACACTCAAGTGTACAGGATGTTTGGTAATTACAGGTACAAATTAAAGGGGTGTGTCGAGGACGATGAAACAAACAAATAATGCCAATAAACATAGTTCCGGAAAGCAATGGTTTTCCCAACATTTTACGAAAGGAACGCTATAATACCAGTGTTCCTGAGGATCAAAACGTTGGACAAAAATTTTCAAGTGTTCGAAATGGGAGCCGTTCATGTGAAGGCACGCTTCAGTACGTCTTCGCATCGATGCCCGTGCACGTTCAAAAATTCCAGGTGTGTTCCGAATGCAGTGTCAATCATTAATAATCCGTCTCTGTAGTTCGGTGGACACCATCAACAGGGCTAGCGTACGCCAGAGCTTTTAAATATCCCCACACGAAAACAGTGTTGCAACATTGCCATGTTTGCACGTTCCCATACATCGTAACTAGAAAACCGTCGTTTTGGGAACCATGCTTATTAGCATTATTTGCTTGTTTCATTGCCTTCGACACACCTCTTTCGTTTGTAGGCCTACTTATAATTACCAAACATTCTTTATATCACACCCACGTTCAGTTATGCAGGCTGTTCAGAAATCACACAAAATAGTGACGATTATTTATTGCAGCCTAAAAGCTTTGCCCAACTGACTTTGAAATTCGAGGTTTGAATTCGCATTTTTGCATGATATCCAAACGGAGTTGAATAAAACCACGATTTTATTATATTTTTTGTGCATATGTCAAGCACGTACAATTTCCAATAAATACACGTGCAGAGTCGTCAGCGATGACGTTAGAAACGTTGAGATTTAAATGACGCGAGGTCAAATATTTAAATATCACTGTAAACATTAACATTAAAAATATAAAATGTAATCTCGTTGTAGATGAATTATTTTAGTTATTTATTTGTCACTTAGCAGTCAGAATTACAACACTTTTCGGTAAATCAAGTTCTCCAGAATATTAACAGGATATGCTCGAAACTTCTCGCACTTTGTTTTTGTAATTCGTTGTTGCTCAGTTATCGCCAGACGTAAAGTCAGTTGATAAGTACGATTTGATAAGAGCTTTCTGTGACATGTTTGTTATCTCCCGATGTTTCTGCGTTACGTTGCGTCACGTATGTGTACCCGTGTTGATTCCGTTAAGAGTTATTAATATCCTCGATTAATTCCGCCTGTAGTTGTATGGTGTATGTACGGTTACATTTTGTTTTTAATTACGACTGTTTTTACGCGTTCAGTAAAGTACGGCTTTTGATGTAGCATGTTATTTTATAACAAAATTCCTTCAACTACCCAGTGTTATAAAAATTATTGAAACCTGTTTTGGGAAGAGTGAACGAAGTTATTTTCTCCGCGAACGTGTTGTCGTCCCCTAATCTTTATTTATGAAGTTTCTGTACGCTTTTGTTCACTTTTGTTTTGTAATTGTGAGTTTCAAATGCAAGTGGGTTTAGTTTACATGTCGCAGAAAAACGAATGCTATGCGCGGAGCTCCATTTAACGCATTGACTGCGAGTATAACAGAGATAAGTTGCCTGTTTGCTGGGCTTCAATGTAACATGTCCACATTATTGTGACGTTAGAGTCACGATTTTGTTGCGAAAATAATTTCGCTTCACTTTGTGTCAGTGTCTTACGTGTACATCGGCAGCTTTGCTTCACGATTATTGGCAGCGTTTCTTTGTTCAGACATGTTTCTATTTGACTGTACTAAGGTTAATTCTACTACATATTATAAAGAAAATGTGTTTTCTTATGAGAGATTTTGGCGCAGGGAACATTTCTGCCGCTTGTTTCGCTGCTATCACAAAGCGACCAGACAAATACGAAACCGTAGTAAAATCAAATTTGAATAGGCTTGGAAATGACAGAGGTCATTTAACTTAAAGTGAAATTAAACAAATTTCGCGTTTTAAATTATCAACTTTATGTATCGTAAAATTCAGTAAGTTCTGTGATCGGTCAGTTTGCTTCCATTACCGATATAGGCGGTTCGGGATAAAGCTAGGACTAAGAAAAGCCCTGCTAAAGTTCTACTTTCAGGTAATTCGTATCTTCCGCGCGTTACGTCTGACGCCTGGAAATATCTATCCCTCTAGACACATCACTTGATGTTTGCGCGTGTAAGATAAAATGTACAGTCAGTATGAATCGATACAGTTTGATAAAAAAATACTAATTATTATATACAATACAATCATGTCGATTTCGATTGGTTTTATTTCAGTTTTGTTGCTATACGCCAATCAATTGTGTTGCGTAATACAGATGAAAACGTTTTCAGTTTTAAAACTGCCTTAATGTATTCTGGTCCTGTAACATGTTCAAAATATTTCCTTTATAAGACTAAAATAGGCCTACTTTCTGTAAGAACTACTCAAAGCTAAGAATCTTTAAACACATTGTTATTTACAACTAATATTTGGCTCATAGCTGGTTGATGCACAACACCATCCAATTTAAATAGGAAAATACAGGGAACTATATTTCGTAATTTCGCTGCAACCATACCAGCAGTAAGGGGACTATGTGTCATGTTTTATTTTATGCAGTAACGGCTAATGATATTTTCCAAAGGTTAAATTTTTAGTTCTCACTTTATCCCGAACGAGCTATACCATGCGCTCAAGCGGTAGAAACTCACAGGGACATACTTTTAACAATTATCTTTCTAACCTGTAGTAGAATTAACCTTACTGTACCAAAGGAACAAAGAAGACAGCATACGTCTGTGATTTGCCAGTTGAACTCCAAGAGAAATGAGTTAAAACATCCAATCATTGACCACGAAGCAGAGGAGCAGATGTGCACGTAAGACGCTAAAACAAATTCGTGTAAAATATTTTCGCTATAGAATCGTGACTGCATCTGACGTTGTTTCTCTATTAACGTGTCGCCATCTGACTGATAACTCAGGTGCGCCGCTGCTGAATATCTGTGATTCGTCTTGAAACAACTACATAACCATTGAGACTTTTAAATGTTTGTTGCAATGGGAGTTTACAATTAAATTTTATTGGTTTGTGGACATGCGCCATTGCTCATGTTTATTTAGCTGATCAAACCTGTGTTGAATGACAAAGTACGAAAACGAACAAGAAAAAAACAAATTTAAAACGCACACAAAAATATAAAAAAAGTTGGTTTTAACTTGTGTTTGTTGTCCACTGTTCACCGATTTTCGTCTATTTCCATCTTGTTTCATATTAGGAATCTGGTTCTATATTTGTGTATGTCTTCTGTGTCTGGGTGTTGTGTCGATATTCGACTGAATTCCATTTCTAGAATTATTTGTTGTGTAGTATAACGTTAGAAAAAATTTACAGAATTCCTCTGGGATTGCTTTTTTTTTTAATATTTTTGTATGCGTTTTATTTTATTATTATTATTTTTTTCCCATGTTCCGTTTTCGTACTTTGTCATTCAACACAGGTTTGATCAGCTAAACATGAGCAATGGCGTATGTCCACAATCCAATAAA
Source organism: Medauroidea extradentata (assembly GCA_003012365.1). Taxonomy (NCBI): domain Eukaryota; kingdom Metazoa; phylum Arthropoda; class Insecta; order Phasmatodea; family Phasmatidae; genus Medauroidea; species Medauroidea extradentata. The sequence continues at coordinate 73,037 of PNEQ01000086.1, forward strand.
ATGTAATACATAACCATTCTCCAATAATACAAGCCGCATGCAGCTACACCGTTCTTACAAAATACGTTGGCACGAGATACTTACGATTTTCCGCTGTATCTAAGTATCATGAATATTTATTCAATTAAAACTTATCTCAACTCGTAGGCCTGGATACATATGCATGTGCCTCATAGTCGTTGTTCGTGTTCCACGTGAGGCGACTCCTCGTACTAACGTCTTAGCCAATTTATAGTTCGTTATTAAATCACACATTCTAAAATTTTACGCGATACTAATTAGATAGTTAAGGTGTATTATAAAACAATCATTGAACTACACAACTTTGTATTCATCGTGATAACGTATGCGACGAAGCTGTGACTTCAAAAGCATAGTTTTTTAACTGCAGATTTCTCTAAGCCAATTTGAAAAAAAAAAAATCAAAAAACAACGAACTTAGGCAGGTTTTACCAACTTTCTGAGCATATGTTTCCTCGAGTAACGTTTTTCTGAAGAACTATCTCTGACGCCAAAAAATCTCGTCGGAACAGGTGCCGCTTAACAAATGGAATGCATCATTCGGGGTAAATGTTTGGTCATAAAGTTGGCTAATACCATTGTCTGGGTGTGTAGTTTTGTAGTTTTTACATACTGCCTTCTATAAACGTGGAGATTTATAATAATTTTTCTAGCGTTTATTTATCTACCAAGCACTCCTAAATGTGTATGCTGCTTCGTAACAGTTTTAGATGGCGATAATACCACAATACAAGTCCGCAGTTAAACAATACTGAAATAAAATAACTCCCCGCAGTACTCACGCATACAATGGACGGCCTGACCTTGTAAATGTTGCTGTTGTGTCGTACATAATTGTGGTTGGGCTGTTGTAGACATGGCCGAATTGAGAATGTGAAGTAGGCTATGTCGTGCCTAACACTTTCCACGATGTCCGTGTACCTATTTAGCTCCCTGAATTGCTTTTTGGACACACACTCGGTGTTGAGGTTGCCTTTACGCCCGCATCTTATCACGGCGTCACAAGTAGATTGCCCCTGTAAAGAAAAATAACATAAAAAATCTAGGACGAATGGCTTCGCGCCATAGCCGGAGACGGTGGTTGGCAGCCCTGGCGGAGCAGCGAAGGACGAGTAATGAGGTCCTGAAGGTTGGCAGTCCCATGACTCGGCAGAGTTTAGCCGGACGGCCTGTGAGGAGAGGAATCCTTTCATCGAGGCAACAATAAGTTCGTGTGATGGGATATTTAGGTGGCCGTGGGCCTGGTTGCTCCGTCTTCCTTTCCCGCCGTAGGGAAGGTGAAGTTCCATGTCGGCACCAGCCCGTACCTGGGTCAGGCACAACCTCAGCCAGGGACGCTGCTCTGATCAACCAAACACAGCCCTTCTTACCACAAGAACTAGTTTCGCCGATACCTTTTATCAGCCAGATTGAGGGCCCGAGTTTGAATATTCTTGACGACAATTATTTTTTCAAACATAAATGGCAGCTGACATCGTAAAATCTCTCTGCAACTTTGTTATAGCTGGTTTCAGCTACGTACTTTGGTTTTGTCGAGACAAAATGCAGAAAAATAGTAGGTGATTAGTTAACTAACGTAATTTCCAATTAGCTAAAACCCTTATAGTGTTTTTCTCGAAAAATTACATAACATAGTAAAACCAAATTCTTACTCTGGTCCATGCCCTTAAAACTTTTCCGGTTAAGTTTTACACTTCATGTGCAGGATATAATACTTCTAGCAAACTTCTTGAGTATACATTAAGTCGTGTGTCTGATATGCCGATATACGACCTTTAGGTCCTGTCGTTTCCTACTGAATGGTTGATCCCCCCTCCCCCCCCCAAAAAAAACAGCACGTGCGTTCAATCCACCAAACTTACGATGTTGTTGAACTTTTATAATTATGAAATATTTGTTGTAAAGTTGTTCCCGTGTGGGTGTTTCGACTTTTCAAAATAGTCGTTATCCGGTATTGTATTTGTAGCGTGTGAAATGCAGTGTCAAATAGATTTCCGTGTAAAAGCGTACAAGTAGTTTGAGAAGCCCGCTCGTGTCTGAATAGTCGAACGTTCGTCAATAGCCGTGTTTTGTTACAATGTGCAGGCCGATTAATTGCAGTTATGCGTGTTAATAACAATCAAAACAATAATTTACCTGACGTTATCCTCTTTAATGAACTATGCCATTAGTTTCCCACTACTAAAGTGAGATAAAAACATTTCTGTTGATAACTAGTGTGCCAGATTCATTTGTTTTATTATCCCATTTATATTTTAGTAGATGCGATTTTAACATTGAAGTGAAGGTAAGTTACGGTATAGAAAACTAAGTTTTTGTTATGTTTTTATAAGTTTCGCAATGCAAATACATTAAGCCCTTAAAAGCGTAACGGTTATTCTCTGAAATAATCACAGGGATCGCTGTTCATACGCCTTTGTTCGAATATTATTTTAAAACCATGTTTCTAACATCTGCAACTCTCAGAAGTTTGTAGTTTGCCAATAGCAGTGAATGGCTTTTTGTGCTGGATGGAGATTAAAAAATTTTCATGATATCAGCCAGTTGCATCACTTCTTTAGAATTATTAGTTATTGAGGCAAAAAAATGTGGTTGGTGCTCTGCGAAGTGTACCATATACGCATATAGTTATTTTACTATAGAAATCTGCGTTGTGGTAAATTATAAATTGATTATTGTCTCGAAACAAATTAACGGAATTTTTTATCCGTCTAGCGAACTATGTGGAAAGTACTCGCTATTAGAATACAATAAGCATATATCTCAATAATTGTTAAATTAAAATCGAAGCATTTGCTTAGTGAAATAGTTTTTCATCCACCTAACATTTATCGCTAATATATACGCATACACAAAAACATTAAATACTGAGCAAATACTACTAATTACCTGGCCGCTGAAGATTGTATTTGTTAAATGTTTCAGTAAACCAGTGTAACTTAACTGTGCTTAATTGGAACAGAGCCCTTCAAATAGCTACGACCCACCGCTTTAACGTACAGTATGTACACAAACGAATAATTACAGTTCACAGGCGGCCGTAAAACTTAAATATTCCTACTATTACTGCGGTCATAGTTGAGAAAATAATAGAAGTAAGTTAATTGTTCCAAAAGCTGTGCAACAGTAAGACGAAAAAAATGGGAATCTAAAAAAATCAGTGTGCACTCCTCACGGAAAAAAATATTTTGTGGTAGCTACAAAATATTTTGTGGTAGCTACAAAATATTTTGTGAGTATTCACCTTACAAAATTAATTTTGTAATCTCCACAAAAACTTTTAGCTGTCACCACTAAAATATTGCTGCAACCACAAAAATATTTAGTGGTCACTACAAAATAATTTTACGGGGTAGACTTCTTACAAAATGTTTCTTTCAGTGAAGATTTGAACTAAAAAATAATAAACTTGATTTCAAATTCACGCATCCTAACCACTCAACTGCACATAAGTTTTAAATGAATAAATACGTGTATTAGTATACCAAATTAAAATACTTGTATTTGTTTCCAATGTTACATTTCTCTGATATTTATGGTCACCACACACGGAAAAAATACTTTGTTCCAGCTAAAAATTATTTTATTGATATTCACCCTACAAAATTTACTTTGTTTACTACAAATTAATTTGGCAGGGATGACGACATACAACATTTTTCTTTCGGTGCAAGCAGCTTTTACTATAGGTAGTAAACGTAATTTAACCAGATCCACTAAATGTCTCACTTGCGCATATTTACACGATACAACAGCTACTCCACTGTCCACCATCAATCAGCTATATCGGTGCAGAGTTTTCGCAATCATATAACATTGAAGTATCTCACTGTATATCAAACAAATGTGTACTCAGTAATAAGCCAGCCTAGCGGATTATGTATACGTGTTTTTACGCTCCATAACTTTTTTCAACGCAGACGTATTTTCTTCGAAAAATGTACAATTTACCCATAACATAAGCCATATATCAACAGTGTTTGGTTTGTTACGTTGCCGTACTGGGGAGGGGACTTGCCCGGCCGACCATCGTGCCGTAACGATACCACACTTCGAGTATGCTTTTTCCGTACACAATCTCGAAATGTTTCGATGCATGCAACAACAGACTCAGAATAATCTTTTAGGTCTTCAAAAGCGGCCATTTTGGCGTAAATAGATACCACTAAATGTTGTTAAGGCGCCGCCTACCTGCGTGTTAGTGACCCAGAAGTGACGGAGCTATAAGGGCGACCTTGAAACGCACATCAAATGTCGCATCGCCACTATGAGCCAAGCGAACACTTGAACTAGCGTGCGTCGGTCTATGTTTACTATGCGACTTGAAGCTGTGACCATAATTTAATTTTTGGTTAAAGCCTGTAGAAAAGTTCAGTGAACGTGTCTATCCGAATTTCAAATATATCCGTTTGTACTGGAGTACGGCAGTCAGGAAAGACCGTTCATAGCTATGTTGTAGGGCTCAGGAACAGTGGTTTTAGTGATCGTGATTTAACAATAATATTCCATACTCTTGTCCGAAGTTTGTTTTCTTTACGTACATTAGCATAATTGACACATGTGAAATAGTTTCTTAAAACCATTTACTGACACACTTAAACACATTTGAAGTGCGTGGTATGCGATCCCCTGAAGGGGCCTCCGTAGATAGATTGCGTTTGTGTGTGTGAGGCAGGAGCAGTAAGGTTGCCGTTTACCGAACTATGTAATACATTATCGCTAAATAATGTGACATTTCGCGAATTCAATGACCTGCATGTTAGAATCAAATATCCTATGCATACTCAAGCCTGGTCTATTCGTTCATTGTCTGCTGTTCCACTGAGTGGCAGCTAGTGGACAAATGGTCGGGACTTGAGTATGCATAGGATATTTGATTCTAACATGCAGGTCATTGAATTCGCAAAATGTATCTTTATTTAGGATAACCTCTTGCGCAAGCCACTCAGCTGGCGTGCAGTGCTTTACTATTATCCTTTTTCCTGTGGGACTTCAAGCGGTGACCACATTATTTTATTTGAACAAAAGAACGACTCCTTTTCTCATAGGCTGTTCTTAACTTTACCTTTACGTTATTCGACATTTATAAGTTACAGTTGCGTCGCTGATAATTCAATGTGAAAACACTGCAGCGTGACATACAGCTTAACTCAGCTGTAATGTAAAGGTAATGTAAGAAGCTCCATGTTAAAATGTGAATGGGCCTTAAGGCCCAGGCACAATTGTGCAGACGCGTCCGTCTGATCTTTCCGAGCCGATGAAGCATATTGGGACATAGTATTAGATTGGTCCACGTGACTTGTGACTGCACATGCAGATGGTGCAGATAGCTGATGCTTGAGCCACAAGGCAATGAGCCACTATTGTTTCTATAGTTGTGTTTTTTTTTTCAGTCCGGTTGTTATTTTTCGAGATATGGCAGTCTGGAAAACCCATTTTTGTCCATTTTGAGGGGCCCGAAAATGTTTATAATAAACGTACCTAATTTTTAAAACTGTAGTAACAAAGTTTGAAGTATGTGCTCTTTTTGTTGATATACAAATACAACGCGTTAAATAGTTTAGTCAACAAAAGAATAGCAGTAACTCACTGCACGATATTGCCGAGCGACCATGCATGTAGAACAGTTTGCATAGCAACAGGCGCACGACACAATTTATACACCCTACTAGATTACACTGCCTGGTTCTACAGGCGTTTTAAGTCACAACTTTGTACTGAACCAAATTATACAAAATTCTGTTCTGTATTACAGTTAGTTCGAAGAAACTACGTTTCAAGTTTTAGGCATCACATTTCAGAACATAGTTTTATTTTGAGCAAACCAAACGACATATCTTTCTGTAACTTTTACATTACATCTTTATAAATCAAATGGACTGTTGACTGTAGGGTATTTCAGACTTCGTGTTAAAGCATGTTGTACCATTGGAATATAACTTAATTTTATAGTAAACATTTTTCAATATAAAACATATACCTTCCTTGAATTAATCGCACAGGCAGTTAGGGGTTAATTACACACACGCGCGCGCACACACCAACACACACACACACACACACATATATACATATATATATATATATACATATATATACATATATATATACATATATATACATATATATATATATATATTACACACACACACTAAGTTTGTTATATGGACAGAAACTCCTTAATGCAAACTCCCTCAGGCGTACATCAGCAACACATAGCCTAATTCTGTTTTCTTAGTTCTGCTGTTTAAAATATTAGAAGTTTTTTTCTGGTGAAACGTAAAATGCATAGATTGCAGGCTTTCGCGGCCATTGTAATTTTTTTGGCTTCTGGACTGTGCCACGTCAAGAAAATGAAATGGTTTCGCCGTTTCAGGCGTTTGCTGTGGAAGTAATTTTTTCAGACTAATTGCTAGAGACGGACCGATTTCGCTTTTTTTTCTGACTACATGTTAGACTGCAACGTGTTGTTCGCTCCCTCGATGTCTTCCACTGGCCTACAATGTCGCTGATTGCAGCGGGGAACACTATGAACCAATAATCACAAGTAATACGGTAGAGTGACCAATCTCATAAAGACTGGTGAGCAATATAAACACAGACTGTGCTCGAGTATGTACAGGTCGGTGGAGTCTATAGTCTGACGGCAGATTGTACGGCGTATATTGAATGATAAAGGTCTGCGAGTGTTTTTAAACGTCTTTGCTGTTCGGTCGTGATTTTAATTGTACTGTTCGATGCCATTCCTCATTTGTTTTCGATCTGTGAGTTTCTTCCTTGCACTACGCATACAAGGTTGTTGGTACGGCAGCTTTGTTTTTACACTGCACTCCCTCTTCCCTTCAAGATATTTGCAATAAACACATTGCATCAAAAGCCTATAGGCTACACGGAGATTAACTTTACGCGCACATATATTGTGATGACATCGGAAAAACAAACACAAGTGCCGAAGACTTGCTACAATGACTATAAGTTTAGTAATAACAGGTAGCAATTTGTCTTTTATAGTTGTAAAGAAATTTGTGTTGATACAGTTGTCAACATGTATACGTTTATCATTGTGAGGGAATATTTTTGATATAGTTTTCAGCATGTGTAAAATAAACGAAACTTAATATTTTCATTTTCAAGAAATATTTTAGCGATTTTAATACTAGGTCGTTCACGATAAAGTGAACACTGCATACAGTTTTCTTTCGGCCGTTTTGCAGCCATCTTTACTATTTTTAATATGAAATCTTCCACATAACTAAAAACCAGTGTAAATGTTTCAACGTACTCAAAAGTGAACTAATACTGGCCCAATAAAACATATTTATAATTAATTACATGTTCTGCTGAGTGCTCAGTTTATAGTGAACAGCCTATAAACGCTTATCTCTCTGTAAACGAATGTTACTAGTCTCCCTGAATTTATTTGCAGGTTAATACTCTTATTTAATACTGTGTAAATGCTTATCTCCTTTGTATCCTAGCCGTAACGTCGTGAGGGACGTTATAAATAAAGGCGGTTCGAGATAAAGTGAGCACTCAAAAAAGTCCAGCTAAAGTTCTATTTTCAGCCAATTCGTATCTCTCCGCTCGTAACGGCTAACGACGGGAGATGTCTCACCTCTCTGGACATGTCACTTGACAGTTGCGCGTGTAAGACAAATTGTGCCGCCAGTATGAATCGATACAGTTTGATAAAATAAGATTATTAATAATATAAAATACAATTGTGCCGATTTTGGTTGATTTTGTTTCTGTATTGTTGGATATAAATAGTAAAATACACGGAAATATATTGCGTAACTTCGCTGTCAACCATACAAGCAACTATAATTAATGTTGAATTAAATACACTAACGGCTAGGGATATTTTTCAAAGGTTAAATGTTTAGTGCTCACTTTATCCCGAACGACATATGCACTCGCCTACTAGGACTGGAAGAGCGTTGCATCGTAGTATACTATATTTTTTTTTATTCGTGAAACAACTTACAATAATAATCTGCATCTGCGATAGTATAACACTTCAAACGAGTTAAAGAATGGTACTGTATTTTCATGTTGTCATGTCATTGCACATATTAGAAACATGCCCTCCGAAATACTAGGTGTTTTTTTTTTTATCCGTGTTTCTAGACTCTTACTTCTCAGAAACATGCGAATGTATAGAATATACGAATACGGTTGAGTTTGCTACATGTTAAGTTGTTAGTATCGCTAGATGTTGAGTCGCATAGTTGGTTGCTGCTTGAAAAACTGCACATCAAATCAATGACTGGAGTGTAATGGCGATACTGCTTAAAATGCGGCAATCAATGTTAACCTTAAATATGTGGGTGTATGACCGTTACTTAAAAAAACAGGATTTTTTTCCTAATTGTGACTCGTAGAATAATGTGTAACACTTCTTTTTCATCTACTGTGACCATTTTTAGAAATCAGTCAATATTTATTTATTGTAGCCTGGTGTTTATTTCGTATTAGTGGTAATACATTTTACCACTTCTGAAAAAAATAATAATTGCGCCGTATCCTTACACCATCGCTCTTATATTCACGAAGAAACATAATGAATCCAGTGTAAAGTTTTCCATTTTATATTTTGAATTACATAGCAACGTTCCAGTCTAATTTTGTTTTGATCTTCTATGGATCTGTTTGTTTTATTTGAAGCGAAGGAGATATACGATGTAAGATAATTTCAACGTATTTACAGATACGATTTCGTTTTGCCGATCTTCCAACGCAGCTGTGAGTTACTTGTCATTTTGATGCATCAGTGTCATGTTTTTTGCTACGGATGTTACTTTTCAAAGCTTAATAATGTTGACTAATATTTAGACGTTACAGGAAAAACAATGTAAATGTACTTTTTTGTCGCAATTATGCTAGAATATAGTTATTCATGCAGAGGGTAAACATTCTCAACGAAGTTCAACTTCACACATAAACATCCAGCATGTGAAAATAAAATGTTATCAAGTAATAAGGTTTTTTTTTTTTAATAAACCGTTCTTCAATCGCCAAGATGAGCCCATTTTGCATTCGTATAGTGAAATCGTTTGTCCAATTAAAATTTACCTTTACAAATTTGAGCGGATTGTAGGAAGGTTCTTCTACACTACAATGAACTACAGTTTCGGGCTGCATTGTTGCATAACGCGTAGTAAATGCTGGCTTGCTTTTTACACCGTGTAATCGTATTACTTAAATGTGTGTCATAATTTTAAATATTCCTAAGATTGTTATACTGTAATCGCATGTTTGCCACTGACATAAAATAATGTATTTGCAGAATTAAACGCACTATAATTTTAACTTCGGAACGTAAATAATGCTAGTGCAGCTTCACTTTGTAGCGAATCAAGAAGTTGCTTTTATGAATAGCTGCTCATTGTTCATGGTTTTTTTAATCGTTTCAAATGTCTTGAGAACGATGTTAAGTACCTTAAAAAATTAGTTGATTACGTATAAACATCATTGTAAACTGTACGTTTTCCAATAATTCCTCAAGTTATAAATGATCAGTTATAATCCCCAGTACTCAGTAGTTACAACAGGCACGCCCAATTAACTACAATAAATACAACTCATAATTTGGTACAATTCTGTGCAAGTCAAAAGAACAAGTGCCAATTTACAAACCGTCAAGGCTTGGGAACAGTAGCTGTCAGAATGTATCTCACCAACATGAAATGAACTGTGACGGTGGTAATAAAAGATTACAGTAGTTTGTGATTATGCAGACTAGCTATTAATATTACACCGCAATAAAATTTTATTTACGAGTAGAGAGGATATTTATATCGCGAACGTGTTTCGTGCCAGCATACCCTTGAAAACGCTGCCGTTTCTTGCAACGTGTATGACTGGGTAATATACACCTGACACAACGTAGCTGTCTGCAGACCAATAACAGGCATTAAATGTTACAACAGCGGGATTCTTATTGGCTCAGTCAAATAGGGTAACAGCTCCACGTAGAAGCGAAGGCCAGTAATCTTTTGATAAGCTGAATGTACGTTGAACCAAGCAAACCGTCAAGTTTTCCCGCGATAAATCATATTCTCTCTCTCTCTCTCTCTCTCTCTCTCTCTCTCTCTATATATATATATATATATATATATATATATATATATATATATATATATATATATATATACACAACAGATGTCTGCTTTCACGGCCCGGCCTAAAATATAATGAACTAAAGTGGTATCTAGTTTAGTTCTTCGGCCGATTTACTTTTTGTGCTGTAGTTTGTTGGAGTCGTGGTAGACGTAATAAGCCTTTCAACAGCTAATTGCAGGGATTACATTTTCATAAACACATAGAATTCTGCTATTATTTTCATACGCGCTTGTAGTATGCGTTACGTAAACGTGTGTGTTTGAAAATTGACTCGGAAATAATTGACGAAATACATTCGGTAAGCAAGCAGCCACTGCTGTGGTGGTATAAAATTAGAAATACTTTTTCAGTAGGTGATCTGTATTTTACTGCTCAGTTGTTCAGAAATAACGGATATAAATTGTATTGTCTTGCACTTTTTTGGCAACTGTTTTTTTGTTCATGTGGCTACGGTAAGGAGTGTGATATAATTTGGCAGGGAGTTTAAGTATAATGTTATTAAAATTATTTCATAAATGTTTGTTGTGAAACAGCAGCTGATGAATTTAGAGGACATGTCAATATTTTGTAGTCTCAAGCTAGATTATTGAAAGTATTTCATTAATGTTATAACTGGTATTTCCGTCCTATCGTGGTCAATTTGCGCAATAAAAAAAATGTATAGCCAAACTTTACAACAATTTAAGATGGGGGTAGATGTCTCACCGATGTGAATAATTATGGTGTTGGCCAGTCACCAGCAACTGGTCATCAAGATACATTCAGGTTCAGATCTGGCCACCTCATACTAGTTAATGGTTAAAGGAATTTAACTGTAATATGTTTCATAAATCACACACACTTATATATACACGTTTCCTGCCATATAATTGTTTAAAGATCGTCGCATAACAGTGGTATGTTTACATTGCAGGCAGTTTCCTCGTGAACATGGTACGAGTGATGGCCACGTGGGAAGGGGGTGGGTGTGGTTGGTTCTCAGGAGCGCCCAGTAAACCGTGAAGCGAACACGGCGGCCATGACGGCTGGGGTCCGTCTCCCCGAGGGTCGCCTAGCTCGGCCAAGGAGGTTGTACAAAACCTCTTTGGGCTCGGTGCCTGTTCCGCCATGCCGCGACTTCTCTGGCCGGGAATCGGGGCATTCCACCCAGCTTCCCTCCTTCTCCCTCATACCTTCCTTCCCCTTGTGCCCCCTTCTCGTCCCTGACCGTAGCTGTCGTGGGTCGTGACTGTGCAAGTGGTGGCCCGCTTCTTCGGCTGGCGATCACAAATACCGTCATTTCATTCTCCTACGTAGTATTTTTAAATGTTACCACTTGTAGTTGCAGTATAAAGAAGAAGGCGATGTATACAAAAATATTGACCTAATATTGTTTCTTATGAACATTGAATGTTCAGTAAGACAATTAGAATTGATTGGTTTGTGGACATACACCATTGCTCATGTTTTGCTGACCAAACTTGTGTTGGATTTGAACACAATTCAACACAAGTTTGATCAGCAAAACATGAGCAATGGCGTATGTCCACAAACCAATCAATTCTAATTGTAAACTCCCATTGCAACAAACATTTAAAAATCTCTACAGTAAGACAATCCCCACAGTTACATTTATCAGCTTTGCACCATTGGATGAGTTTTTGTAAGGCAAAGCATAAACATTAGCTTCTCAAACTGATATACTCTGCCTCCCAAACTCTTAGCTATGTAGTTTAAATCCAATGGAGACAGGAACTGTTACTCTGTTAGTTGTTAGCACACTTAAATAAATACACTGGAGACAGCTTTAAGAATGTTGTGATTTATTACTTGTTGTAATCAGGGTACGTCATTTAGGAGGGTCGGGGGGGGGGGGCAAATGTCCCCCCTAGATTTAGAATTTTATATGAGTAAAATATATTATTTATATTTTGTTATTTAAATAATGCTAACTTAAGCACATAGAACTGAAGTTTTATTATTAAAGTTTTTAATTTATACATGCTTGATTAATAACCAAGATGCCACAAGGTCACTGCCGCCGGAAAAAAAACCTTGCCCCCCCCCCCCCACCCATAGAAAACCCTGAAATGACGCCGCTGGTTGTAATATGAATTTACTTCAGAATACTGTAGCAACTTTGATTTGAAAATAGTTTGAGGTAAGAGTAATGTTCATGCTCATGGTCCTTGTATATGTATCTGTTGTTCAAGTAGCATGTTTAGTGTAAATTATTTAATTACATATTTTAAATGCATAAATGTTAACTTGCTTGTCTAAAAAAGTAACATTAACATAACTCATATAAAGTTTACAAAGTTTAACCAATTATTTTTATAAAAATAAATGGAATGTATTATTAATTATTTATTTAGTTAATGTGTCATATGTAATCTTGTTTAAACTGACTGTAGCAGTTTTTTTACATTGGGATGTTATTGAGATTTTAATTGTAATCATGATGCAGCAGAAGGTTATTACTGAGAATTTAAAAATTACCGAAGTGAGCTCGCATACTAACTAAGATTTGCTTTTATATGACAGAAAGTATGATCGTACTAGTTTTGCTGTCAATTATTGCTAAAAAAATTAAATGATGTCAGACATAAGTTTATCTGTAAAAACATAATGGATGCCAAAAATCTCAAACATCAAAGTACATTTGACTTTGGTTTAATTTTGTGGAGAATTTTGTAAAATATAACAGCACACCACATTCTTACATTGATCCTTTGTCAGCTTAATGCATTAATGTGGTTTGTTTGACCTTGCTGAAGTACACCATGGACAAGCCTTTGTGCACATGAAGGTGCCACAATTCATTGCATTGCATTACTGTTATTCTCAAAACAACCTGTTAGTAAAGAAGTACTCAACTAAGATATGTTTAAGATAGTGGAAAATCGTAAGAATCTTTCATGCCACCATATTTTGTGAAACAGTGTAGCAGCCTGCACATTGTCCAGTTGAAAGATGGTTGTGTAGTTGTTTAAAGATGAATCACAAATTTTCAATAGCGGCACACCAGAGTTATCATTAGTCCAGTCACGTGGGGATACACCAGTAACAAAATAAGAACGCCAGATATAAAGATATAATACTGAAGCTTAGCATACTGTCAACTGTTCCCACGATAAATCTGTGTATGTTTTATTTGTGGCATTACAAATAACCTTACTTTAAGTTTGTGTACCTGCCCTAAAATTAGAGAGTTCCATTTCTTCTAGCCAGATATTATTTGCAAATGCCATTTTTTGGTTTGCAATATGTGAATATCTGCAATAACTAACAGTTTAGGTTATATATGTCGTCAGAAATGAATTATCATTTGATATTAATTGTACGAGGTACCTGCCCTAGAGTTGGAGACATTGTGAAGTTGGATTACAGTTATTTTGATATCATATTCACTTTTTAGATGAGAGATATCATGTAGAGCTCCAATGGGACCTGATGAGATTATACACAAGTACGTTGCTGAGAGAGCCCACTAATACTGTATCTTAATGACAAATAAATATTTCTGTATGTTCCTTCCTGACAATTTCACACATTTTTAAAATTGGCTTGTTTCTGTAGAATGAAGACAACCTTCTGTCAGAGGATTTGGACCCCTGGGTGGGACTTCCGTACACAATCGACTTGGAGACTGGTAAGTAATTTTGATAACATATTCATTAAGGCAGTAGATGGACATTGTTTTAATTTTAGTTCGGTGTCATTGATTCTTTATATTAGCATGTAAGGGTGTTAAGAATGCTGCCTACCCCATACCCCAGGCGAGAGAAAGGATAGGGAATTACATGTTAAATAAATTATAATTCGTTGGGGCTCTGTACCTGTTGAACGTACATACTTGTCACCACTGACTTATTTGTTCATTTAGGCGCTACACACATTGCTGTAGTCTATTTTAGACTGTTTTTCCAGTACCCTAAACATTGTGAACAAATAAGTATTTCCATTAAAAATAAACACTCAAACACATTCATAAATTTGTTCCACCTCTTTTTTTTATTCTATTTGCAATATTATGCTCTCAACACAGAAAATGGATTTTGTCCGAAAGCAATTGTCATTATGACTGTGCACCACCAAAGATAATATATCTCAATCTTTGTTTGTATCAGGGTCTTGGGTAAGCAGTGACCTTAAAAACATGCCGTAGCATTGACTTTATCTACAAATAAATGAAACATTTAACAAATAAGTTCTGTTTACGTTAACATCTCCTGAGCAAACTGTGCATTGCTATTTGAGTTAAATAATTATCTGGTTTTTGAGGATATGTGGTTCCCTTATATGCCATCAAGTAGCTTGATGAAATGTTTTACTAAGGTAAATAGTTTTCCAAACAATATTTGCAAAATTGTATTTTATCTCAAATTATGCATTTTTTCACTTGGTTTACCATTGCATAACTAGATTCACTTTTTATTCTGATTCTTGTTTAGTCTCTGACAAGGCTTTAACTACTGGCTGTTTTAACCATACATTTTATTAGAAATATTAAAATTGTAATGTGGGTAAACTGCACAATTATTTTCAGAAACTGTAATGTTCTCGAAGTCATTATGAATTCAAGAAAAATATTTTGAATAATAGTGTAACACGTTAATTTCACTTAGTGTTGTAACTAGAATAAAAATATGTCCTTTTATCTGTTTTTAAAAGTAAATTTTCACCAACGTCACTTATTTTTGACTGTCAAGTTCATAGCACAAAAATTATGCAGTACTTTACGTAATAGGCCTATACTTAAAATTAAGAAAACAATTTTTAACTCTCACAAACTTAAGTATTGCATTGAAACATATTTTTTGCTAATGTGTAACTGCTATACTATAGTTTCATATGTGTTGCGAGTTTATACACTCAGTTCAAGTACTTGACAATGTGAGTGATCAAAATATATTTTAACAGTAATTAATGTTAAATGTCAATTCATATATTTTTAGTAAATCTGTCATTATTGCAGAAACATATAATTACTGGATCATTTCTAAAATTGTAGTTCATTTATTTTTGAGTTGGTAGGTTTTGTGACGAGCTGTGGTTTTATATTGGAAGTGTCGTGATTAAAAAACATTTTATACTTAGGTTTGCATGAAATATACCTTACTTATTGTTGTTCTTTTCGTGCACACACCCTTATAAACAAGTTCTGTGAAAAAGTAGTTGAAAAATGGTACATTGTACAAAGTGAGCAGTTTCCAAGACTGAGTTTATAAAGATTAATAATCATCTAAATGAACCTTTTTTTATAGTGGTCCCACGCATAAGCTTTTGAATATGGTAGAATACATGCACTGTGTTCATTACATACACATTTTACATGAACGTGTGGCAGAATTATATAAATTGGCTGATAGGTAAAAGTAATGATGGTAATGTGTTTCTATCCTGGGGCTGGTTTGAACTTCATGGGTAATACCTAAGACGTGACTAGGTGAGGATGATACTATGGTAGTTTGCAATTGTCTTCCGCAGGATGGGGATGAGGGAACAATTCACAACACCCAGTCCTGAATCCAGGGAGATAACTGTAAATTTTCCTCCTTGGCCAGGAATAAAACTCAGGACCCTTGGTCCACCAACTAGGAGTGCTAAAAATTGAGCCAAACAGTAAAATAGGGAAAAAGTAACTAGGGCTTCAATGTGCTCTCTTCATCACGATTAACATATAACATTTAATAGCTCGCTACCAACAAGACGCGGCTCCAGCCCGGAAGCCAAGACAACCAGCCTGACAATGGCCGCGAAAGCCTGCAATATTTTATATACCATTTAAGTTAGCCAATACATGGCCAAACTGAATACTAACAATAGGACCCCCTGATACTTTTTTAGTTCACGCTAACGATAGGTAAGTTAATTCTAGGTATTGGGTAGGAATCAGTACTGATTTGGTCTCCTATATGTTCTGCATAATGCGTTTCTCAGCAGCCACTTAGCATTTGTTTGATTCAATTTGTGCTACTATTTGTAAGCAAGTTGTTATATTGGGTTTAATGAGTTATATATTTGGTTTTACCCTTTTTGATATTTCTGAAAGATGTGGCTAAACTTGTGTTGTGGCTTGTTTCATTGTCCTTTGAAATATGCATTTTTTTTTTACTTTTTTTCTAGTTTAAATGCAGCAACTTTTTGCTATGTTTAGATATGCATTTACATAGTGTAAAGAAATGTGTCAGATCTCAGGATAAACCTGGCCCGTTGTCGTGTAAGATTCGTAAATACTATACTAACACAAAACTTTACAAATGCTCCCATACATGTCATACATGCTTGTAATGTTTTCAATTACTGAATTTTTACTGATACAATTTAGCAGTGCAGATTTCTGGTGTCTAAGTATGTAAAATATTCTGTTAAAATTGTTAATGTTTCAACTAAGGCAAAGAATTAAGTTTTAGAAGAGGAAGAAAATAAGCATTTGTTCATGTGCGGAAATGTAAATGTGTTTATCTTATCATTCAGAGTTGTGTACTTTTTTTTAATACCAGCTGGCTGTCATTTATTTGGATGTTTTCTCAGAAGTCAAGGTTCTATATGACACAAAAATGGCCTTCGCGAGATAGGAGCTGATTTTCTTTGCATGTAAGATTTTGTGAATGGTGTTAAATTTATATAAAAATTCTATCTTTTAATGTTTGTTGCAATGGGACTTTTAAATAAGACTGTAAGGGTTTATGACCACATGTTCTTCTGTAAAAATATAACAATAAATTTCAATAAAACCTCTGTTGTGAAGGTGGTGTAAAATGCTATAAATTTTGTGTGTGTAACACAATTTTTATTTTTCAGTGGAGTAATAATAGTCTAAAATGTTTGTGCCGTACAAATGTTTTATTTTCTTGGAGAACTGTTGAGACAGAACTTACTTGTCGTCATGAAGGCCTAAGGTTAGAGAGTGTAGTTAACAACTCCTGTGACGAAGTTAGGCAGGTGTCAAGTTTTGTCACCATTTCCAGGATCCATCCATCTTGTTAGTGTCCAGCTAACATTGGACACATGATGGACAGGTCGCTTAGCCTCGTAATGGCAAACATTAAAAGATTACGCTGCCACACTTGCTCCTTGAACCCACATTAAGGTTCTACTTGTTAACAGCCTCACAATAGTACACAATTTTACTCGGTGTTCATTTGCTTATTTGTGACGTCATCAGCAGAGTGAGCTGAAAATAATACTTAATTTCAATTTTGAATTTTTTTTTATCGTTTTTAAAATTTTATTTATTATCGGTATGAAAATGTATTTTCTAGTATTCGTACATGAACCTTATATACACACATTTTTATATATTTGCTCTTATACTAGTAGTTGATGAGCTTTTTAATTTTGCCTGCATTTAAGTCAAAAACAAAGACAAATTGCATAATATTAATATGATACATGTGATTTGAAAAGAACTGTAAACCAGAGTTTCTGACACTTAGTTGTTATTTTACAACATAAACAAGAATACTTTGAGCCTGTTGAAAACTGTATGGTTTATCATAATATGATTTTTAAACAAATTTATGTTTGTTAAGTAAATATTTTTATTCATTTAATGTTATTCATGTATAGATTTTTATGAATTCAGATATTCATGTCAAGCAAAAAGTATTTAAGTGTTATCTTTTTTTTAATACTATCAGTCTGAAATTGTTTTAAATTAATATTGTATTTGCACACATTACTTTACTGTCCATTGCATGTATTAACTTCTTATCTTGAGTACTATGTACTTTTTTGGATTTTTTTTTTGCCGTATTCTCATGTTAAAATA
>PNEQ01000086.1:91038-108869 GCA_003012365.1 Medauroidea extradentata
TTTTTTTTTTTTTTTTTTTTTTTTTTTTTTTTTTTTTTTTTTTTTTTTTTTTTTTTTTTTTTTTTTTTTTTTTTTTTTTTTTTTTTTTTTTTTTTTTTTTTTTTTTTTTTTTTTTTTTTTTTTTTTTTTTTTTTTTTTTTTTTTTTTTTTTTTTTTTTTTTTTTTTTTTTTTTTTTTTTTTTTTTTTTTTTTTTTTCGCAATAGCAATGAACAATACTGGATTAAAATAAAGTTTTGTTTCAGCGTAAGAATATTTTGTCATAAATTTTATTTCTCTGGTTTGTATTCTTTAAGCTGAAATAGCAGTTCAAGATTCTCACAAGTGAGTTTAGTTAGTTATTTTGTGTTATAGATAGTTGTGTTCTTACTTTCTTGCCATGCGAGAGTTTCAGTTAGACGACACTGGCAATGTGCAGCTGTAATTTGCCATCTTTGTGACATAGCTTTGTTGCATGGTCGTAGGCTCGTCTGAGAAGTTTTCCTGCTCAGTTCCTGGATCCCCATCCCTGCAGCATGCTTGTATTCTGACAGCTGGCCACCATTAGTCATAAACCCGAGAATCCATTTTTCCATTGTGTTCTTATTAAGCAAGCAAACCCCTTCTCGACTTCCATCAATCTCACAGTCGCAGGAGAAAAACCTTTTTCCTATCTCTTTGGGGCTGGCGGATGTGCTGGAGCAGTGCGTCCCTTGCTTGAAAGCGGGGTGAGTGGGGGTTGAATCTACTCGGGGTGTGTTCAGGAGGCAGGCGGGGGGTGTTACATGATGGTCGCTTCCTTCTGGCAGGGAGGGGAGATGGAATATGTATCGGGAAGGGGTGACAGACATGAGATGAAGAGAGTATTTTGAACTAAAGATTTTTGAAGTGCACCGTAACATGGGAACATAAAAACTGTATCCAATCAATATTTAGTGTTGAACACTTGCAAGTATAAGCAATGGGAAAATGATTATGAATGTCACTTTTAAACTTAGATTACTCTATTTTGTGATAATGTTGAACTTATTCTCTGTGTTAATGGTGTTAAAATTTTTCAATTATATTTATGTTAAATAATGACAAGAAGTTTAGCTGAGTTTAATTTAAGTCTGATATTGTTTCACTGCTATCAAAATTAAAATGACAAATCTTCATAGTCACTTTTTACTAAACTATATCACAATCTCTATGTGTACCAGTTTTGCTGCTCCAAGAAGATGTACAGTGAGCATATTAATGCTACAGACAACCTACACATGTTTAATTACTTTACAACTTTACTCATATTTTTAATATGCATTTTTAACTTTAGGTTACTGCTTATCAGATCCATACGAGTGCTGTACTATCTGTTGACCAATAATTTAAAATTTGTGACCCTCACTGAATGCTGGTTACAGTTCTTTTTCTGTAATTTACCTCTTCACTGTAGCTTTTGACATTTTTATATTCATTCTCTTCTTTTTCAAATGCTTAGGCCTCAGATGTTCATGATTCAGACAGACAGACATTATTTTAGGTATAGTGTTTTAATTTTAGCGACGGGGAAGTTATATCTAGTTTAAATCCATTCCCCTGACAACTAATTGATGTTTGAAAAATTATTTGAATGGGGATAACTGAAAAGCATTTTACTCCTGTGTTCATTTAAGAGTTGGAATTAAAAACTAAATTGTGTAAATTATCCTTTCATTTGCTTAGTTCTTCAGAGAAGTGTTGTGATTCGCCTTTGGATAACACCAGGATATTTATATTAAAACTTAAATTAACTGTTGTAACATCAGTATACGGTTCATCTGTTTTGTAACGGTATAGAAACTGCACTTAATGGCCATAGAGACGTGTTGTAAGGCCTATGTGATAACAAAATGTCATTCATATAAATTTACGAATGTTATCAAATGCAGATTCATAGCAAATTAAATAAAATAAAGTTTTTAATTAGCTTCCCATTCTATCCTTTCACCATAGCTTACTTTCCCATTATATTATTTCACATTTCTTACTTACCAATCAAAGTAACTAATTAGTCGCAAGGATGAACCACTTGTCTAGGAACATAGATTATTGCTAATAGTGAGAATTATAGTGGTGTACTATCAGGGGTGAGCTTGAGCAAAATCCACACGCAGTATGTGTATTTCGTAACAAAACAGAGGCCTAGTTCCTAGTTACCAGCATGTTAAGTTCTTAGCATTTCTTCATAAGAGATACTCATTGGTTTCAGCATAGTAGAGTTACTAGGTCTTACATTTTCAAAGCAAGATTTTAGTTTTTATCATACTGGTTTTATTGCTTACATTTTCCTGTAAATCAGTATCATACATTTTCTGACCATTGCAGGATTATAGGACAATGAAGTTCCCAGGTCTTGATTATTTTGTCTCATTTAAATTTTATTACTGGTGAGGTTTTTGTGATTTGGATTGTTTTCTGGCTTAAAAAGACAATATCTATATCCATAGCTGTATAAAACTGTTTAAAACCTTATTATTTTTAGGAAGTTGGTTAATGCCACTGAATACATAGGATTTTGCAGTGTAGAAAAGTAACATTATTATTCTAGAATTCATGAAGTAGGTTCTTGATAATTAAAATTTAGTTCCAAGTTAAGTAGTAGTGGTAGAGAATTAGTTTGCAATATGCTGCCTCATAGAAATCTTCCTTGTTTTCCAGACAAAATCTGACAACCCTACAGCATAGTGCTTGCCTTCCAACTGTTGTAATCAAATAGTAATATTACCACATTTGAGGATATATTAGGTTTTAGATATCCCCTGAAAGAAAGCTAACATTTTTATTGGCTCTAACAAAAACCTAAATGCCTGTAGCTAAAATTTTATTTCATCTCCAAATTTAATATTAACTTTGATAAAGACATAAACATAAAGTACAAAATTCTCTTTCTTTAATTGGAATACATTTCTTTGCATTGCATAGGAATGTAAACATGTGGTGGATGTAGTGTATGTTGTAAACCTGCAGCATAACACCTGTTGGCACATTTAATTGCCAAATGCCTACTTGAAACTGTTTAAGTGGCATTAGAGTGTAATCTCATTAACTCAAACCCTGTTAACACAAAATTTTAATTAATATAAAGTGGTTTTCTTTCCCCTTGGAATGATATGAGGAGTTAAATAATAATGTAAATGCAAGATAAAAGTTTCCTTTTTGTACAAAACAATGTATAAACAAGTTTACAGATTAAATGGTGTCATGGTAGTAATACAAATGTTTATTTTTTTTTAGAAGTAAATTACATGAAAAAGTAATTACAGACATTATTTAGTATTTGCAAACACCTGTCAATAGAAACCCCATTATTACAAACTGAAAATATTGATGTCATTTCAGGTTTATATTACTGTATATTTATTCATGGAATTTTCTAATAAACATTTTTGTGTCATTTGTTGAGGTACTAGATTATCTGTTAACTTATGCAAGAGCATTGACATGTTTGTTAAAGGCAAGGCTTTATTAGTATTGTCACTGATTGAAAGTGGATAAGTTGTAACACAGTGACATAATTTTAATACTGTAAGCAGCTATATTTGGTACTTAGATATGAGAGACTTTTTGCACAGATTAGACATATTAAAATAAATTGTGATATATCTATTAGCCAAGGAATATTTTAAGAGCTGAGTTAGTATAGCACAAAATGATGAAGTTTACTTCTCTCTTAAGATATGTTACTTGAATATTTAAAAATAATATTCAGATGGTGTTAAGTTTTTAATTGCATGGTTGACTACATTGTTTTGCTCCAAGGACTGCTATGGTACTGAGGGACATTCCTGACTAGCTAAATATTGTTGGATTATCGCCCTACCGTGGGTGTGTATCCACATACGTTACAGGCTCTGCTGCTTGAGGTGCTGGCTAGTGCTAGTGGGGTTGCCTGTTGTGTCCAGGGTTGTGTGACTGTATTGACTAATGACATATCTGTCCAGATATGATGAATGGAAGTATCCCAGCACCTCCCTCATGGCTCAGCAGTCCTGTAAACAGTTTACCTGATATCCCTTAGGGTGAGGGAGATGTGTTCTCCTCCCCAATGGTTGCAGCTTCCAACTTCCCCAAAAATATTACAGCTGTAGCACATTAAGTTTTCTCTGGAATGTGATTCAGAATATTCTTTTAGCATCATATATTACAGAATTTAAAAATTTTCTTTGCATCATTAATAGTAAATTATTTTATATAAAAAAATTACAGTGGCTGTTATATAACTCATGTGCCTATTTGTCAGCATGGAGGTTGTAGTTTTTAATACCACCTACAATCTAAACTCTTACTGATATATGTAAATGTAATTTAAAATCTGTTAGTAAGAGCTTATGCCTAGAAATTCAGACATTTACTATTGGTTATTAAACCACACTGGTAACAGATTAAGTTTGCAAAATCCTAATAAAATTAACTTTTCTTTATTGCCAGTAAAAATTTTAGAGATGTAATGCACAAATGCCATATATAATGTTATATAAAACACTCATATTAAACAACAAATAGCAAACACACAAAAAAATAAAGAAATTACAGGTATAAAGTATTTTCATGCCTCAGAAAATACTGTTGTTCAAAAATCTCTTCTAATGATCAGAAGGGCTTTTTTCTTCGTCCTCTTAGAAATTACTGAATGAACTTACTATAGCATTTTGAAATACTGTACTCTTACCTGGTACAGGAATCTTGTTGAAAATCTTAAATTGTTCATATAAATAACTTTTGTGGGTTTTAACAGTGTCATCAAAGTTATCACAATATTGCACTTAGACTACATGTAGTTTTATAATAGTTTTGTCTATGGTTGCCATATTGCACATGTATATTCTTCACTGAAACTAAATTCTGGCACCATCATTATTTTCAACTTAACAAAAGTAAATTTGCATAGTTCACTAGCAGACAAGCCATCAGTAATTCTAATTGCTTTTTTTTTCTTCTGAAAAATACTTTACAAACTGTACTTGAATTTCTCCGTAATCAGATTCCATGAATCAATACAGAGTTCAACAATTCTTAACAAACTATTACCATTACTGTGATACTAAATTTCTAATACTAAAACAAAATATTTTTGTTGAATTTTGTACAGTATTGTTAAGTGCATCAGTAAAATAGTTCAAATAACTTCACTATTATTTATTTATTTTTGTTTATTCTCCATAAACAGCAATTGCATCTTTAGACTAGGAGTGTAGAGCATTTCACATTACAGTACCTTTATAACATAAATTATAGCTAAAGTTTCTTTACACACAAACACATTGTGAAGCTTAGTCAATATTCAGAATAAAAATATCAGTCTCAATTTTACAATTAAATTGAACATATGTTTGTTTAGAGTAAAACGACTGTTGTTTAAAATTCATTAAAGCTTATATTTAAATTGTTTTGGTTTATTTTTGACAAAAAGGGGCTTAAAGATTCTGATAATCTATTTTCAGTGATACACAGTTACAATCACAAAAACCTGTATTAAAAGAGATGGGTGTTTTAACTTAACTGCATAAACTATTGCTTACAAGAAGTAAACATTTTTACTTGTTGGTTGTGTGGTAATAAATCTGAAATATTATTTATGGTACTAAAATATTTCATTCATTCAAATTTAAATTTACTTATATTTATTTGTATTTTATTTATTTGTTGTGAAATATCAGCACGTTTGATTACCTACATGATATCATGAGTAGTTTTTTTTATACCGTACTTATTTAACAGGTATATTTTACTTCCGACATTGTTACAGAACTATATTTTTGGAAAATTATATAAACAGTTTGGAGTGCTGTCATTTATTGTACTTACATGTTGTGTGATCAAAACAGTCACACGTTGCTTAATCATTGATATTGTAGATCACCAAAGCACGGTTATGAATATTAGTATACATATTTTTTATAATTTCATTTTCAGTTGACATGGCAATAAAGAGGTATATAGGCCTATTCTCAAAGTTTAAGATTGTAGAGACCATTAGTGTTGTTAAAACAAAGTGAGCAG
The DNA here is from genome assembly GCA_003012365.1 of Medauroidea extradentata. Taxonomy (NCBI): domain Eukaryota; kingdom Metazoa; phylum Arthropoda; class Insecta; order Phasmatodea; family Phasmatidae; genus Medauroidea; species Medauroidea extradentata. The sequence continues at coordinate 97,037 of PNEQ01000086.1, forward strand.
AAATACAATAATTTATTGATGGTGAAACAAATAAATATGTAGTATTGAAACTCATGTGAAACTCCACAAAAGTCATGTAATTCTTTCAAAACTACAGATTTTTTGTTTATGAAAAGGTATGAAAAAGTATGCTACCCATTTGTTTTTGTGGGGAAATTATGGAAAAGGAAAGGAAATGTCAGGCGTAGTATACACATAAAAATGATTACTAATTTTGTACTGTATTAGTGTAATTGCAACAGTTGTGTTAAAAAGCTAGAGAAAGTTTAATTGTTTGAGGTTCAGTAGCATGTGCTAATATAACATAACAGGATTAATAATTTTTTTTTAAAATTTCATATATATAGACAACATGATGACTAACATATAAAATTCATGAGATACAATAGTGTGTTAGTGTCATCAGATGATGGCAAAGGGCTGATGTAAAGGAATAAGTGATAAAATGTTTACACTTAAAACAGTTCATGTTTGCATGACCACAATGGGAATACCTTGCGAAAAATTCTCATCCTGCTAGTATCTGAGATCAGTGTAGCTGGAGCAGTGTTTTTCAGTCACATTGCATCTTCTGTTCCTTTATTTCTGACTTTATTTAGAGTTTGCTGGTTTAAAATCCTGCAAAATGTTATGTTTCATATAAGTTTATCAGTGTTGTATTGTGGGATACATGTTGATAGAAACGTAATACGTTAATCTTAGCGAAAACCTCTATGGATGGACTTCTGTAACAAATTAAACAGTGATTCAAAAGAAGCATATTGGAACTCTATCTATAATTTGAGTCATAGTCATGCGCGTTTTAATAGAAGTCTACTTCCGGATGAAAGTTAGCACTATTAGTATTAGTGGTACCTAACTGCAGCTGGTACCTAATATATTGAAATACATGTGTGTAAGATTCAGTCTTTTAATATAAGTTAGCATCTGTAGTGATGAAAGTACGACTAGAGCTCCGAACCTCTCAGTATAACCCCAAACCACTGAATTACTAGTGGTCAGCTGTATAAAGGTAAGAATTATATTTTTTTTTTCATGTATGAATTATGTGTTATAAACTCTTCAGATAAGCTAATTATGGTTGTTGAGAAAGTCATTTAATTCTTGGGCTACATCATTTGCCTTCCTTAATTTGAACTGTTTGGATCTTAAACTATGGGAATTTTTGTTGTGCTTCGCCAAATTTGACTGAAGTTTATATGCACTCTGTTTCAGGGTTTGCATACGACAAAAAAATTGGCAGAGTTGTAGTTTTCTACTGATGAATAATTCTCATTGTTTAGGATTGTATTCATGTTACAAAATTCTTAACTCCAGTTCAGTCCTCTACATGAAGTAACTCAACATTTATCTAAACATATATATAAATTTCATTAAATGTTCTTACTTGTATGTTTCACACATTATCTAATAAATTATTTGGGTTTTCATAATGAAGTAGTCCATGTATTAGATTAAAATTAATAAATAAATAACTGTTATGCAGAATTCAGATGTTTTTTTTAATTTGTATTAGAATTGGCAGAGTTTATCACTGATGATTAATTTATGTTATTTTGGGTTGTACTTTTGTTACAAAATTCCAGAATGTGTTACAGTTATGGAATAACAAGCAGTTTTTTTTAATTTAACAAATCAACTTCTCAAATGTTTTTAGTGTAATTCTTCATACATAAGTAAGAAATGGTAACAAAAAACTTGACAATTCAAGTATTAAATAAACATTTTGTATAGTAAATAACTTTAACACAGAAGTAAGAGATATTTTAAAACCCTAATAAACGTGGTGGGTCAATTGTGTTCAGACTTGAAGTAGAATTAACTTGTTTCAAAAAAGTAGCAGTAATTAAGCTTTGCACTTATTTATGTCATATTTGTTCTCTTGGACATTTATTTTGACATATTTGTGAAATAAGTATTTAAAGTTTTTATTTTTTAGCCGTATGTATTGCAGGTAGGTATATTCATTATAGGTTTCAAGGAAAATAATGCTTTTAAATGACAGGAAGATATATTTTTGTGGTTGAAGTATTTTCTAAGTTACAAAATTATTAAATGTTACCCTGGCCAATTTATTGTAACACATTATGTTTTCACGGTTAATTTATTTCATGAATAAAAAATATAATGACACAACAATTCTGTTTGATCTTATTTTTCAGCATTCAGCATTTGGTTTTACGTTTTTAGTGTTAACTTTTACCTCACTTTAATTTTTGGGAGGTTGTTCTTTATAAAGGCGAAATTATGTTTATGGGAGATTTTATGTGCCGGAATTTTGATTTTCATCCATTTGGAGTATGATATTTTGTGAAATGTCAAGTAAGTAATACGTATTCATATATTACAGCAATAATTTTTTTGTTTACGAGTTTGGCTGTATGAATGAGTTGTACTATTTCGTGACTGTGATTTGCACTCTTGTGGTGCCACTCTGCTTGTTTCTTTTTTTTAACCCTTTTCATTGTTGTTATGGCAGCAGCGTAGTATCTTGGTACAGTCAAGTGGCATTGTGTTGGCGAGGAGAGGTGGCGTCTGCAAGTTGTCATGACTATCAGTATAGTAGTCTAGTTTTGGCTGGCCATGACACTACGCTTTTCTCGTTTACAGAACACAATAACCTTTACCGGTAACGGTGGTCACAGTCCGGTTGAGGGAGGGTTCATTCATCCACTCGAGCAACAACTTTACAGGTGTTTGGTGAATTATCACAGAGTGAGATTGCAGGTCAAAAATGTTGATTCATCCCCTCCTGATTCCTTGTAGTAGACTAGACGGTGTCTGAGGCAGGACTGCTGTGTTGTGTTCGTCAGCTGTTTTGTCTGATCATTTGATTGTTTGTTTAGGGTAGTAGGTTCTGACACAGTTATTATGTCTCACAACGTAATATAATTTACTTCCCAGTTAATTTTTATATTTCCATTATACTGCTTATATAAAATGTTTTCTGCAAACCGTTTTCTCTTGAAATTTTAAAATTAAAACCATATATTTTACAAATTTACAGTTACTATAGTCTGTCTCACATAAGAATTCCTTTTTTTGACAGTTCTGAAGACAATAACATGCACAAATTTCTACAGAAAAATACTTTCTATTTTGATGTAATGCAGTCTGAAAACTAGTTGAGTGTGTTTGTGCAAAAATCACTTGTGGCAGAGGAAAACACTGCTTATTCCATGGCAACAGCTGTAAAAATGAATGTGAGCATAACTGTCAAAAAATGGAATTCTTACGTGAGATGGACTATAGCATAATTTTGTATGTGGTTTTCTTAAAATAGCCTTTGCCTCATTAATTAACTTCTCAATAAGTGTAGATATATATCTTCCTTTATTTGTTCTATTACTTTATTCATTACATCTTTACTGATGTAATAATTAACTGAAATTAATGTATTTAATAGTTTAACAATTAATTTCTTAGTGCATTAATGTAATATTTAAAAATGCTTCAATTTTGCATTCTGTATGGAATTTAAGATATTATGTGATTTAATTTTTATTTGAAAAACATAAATGTTAAGGAAAAAGTGTATTGTTCTTAAATTATTCAGATGTATTCTTCTTAATGTGCATTATGTACTTCTTGACTATTATTATTACTGTAGTCTGTTGGGTGTGGCAAAGAATTTTTTCCCCGCCTTTCTTAGTGCCAGGGATTGGTTAATTGTTTTTTTCCATTCAGTCTTTTTTTTTAAACAATAGCCAATGGTGTTGAGTTTCAGCTGTCGGGAGGAAATGAATTCTGTCCCTTAAATCCCTTTCGTATTGTTCGTGGGGGTTGGAAACATGGCAGGGTAGGTTAGCAGGTAATGAAATTTGCAACCATTTATTTTGACTGTCAGAAGTTGCAGGTATTCGTTGCCGTAGCAGGGTTTTTGTGAAACGTAGGAGTAGGATCCCAGAGAGCCGCTGGCACCGCCCATTGTTGCCACATCTGAGCTTTCCACGAGCCCAATGAAAACATTTTCTGACCGTAGTTTTGCCACGTCATTGTGAGGGTACAGGGGCTGTGGTGTTAGTCGCCTTGCTACAGACTTGATCGGAGGAAAAATAATGTTCTGGGAGCTGGTTTAAGGCTAGCTCTCGTCTGTCCTTATCGGGTGCGATAGAAAGGAACATACTGGCAACAGTGGATCGCGTCACGCTGCTGGTGGGAAGGCCTTGGTGAGCTCGGGACGTGACGAGCGGTAGGGTAAAACAGACTGCCGTGGCAGCCAGGCATGGCCGCTTAGGATTATGGGAAATCAAGCTTTTGAAGCTAGTCTTTTCTGTGCTGCAACCCTTGCTTGAGCCACCCCTCCAGAAGAGGGGCCTATTGTCGGCACTGTGGCAGCCATTCTGTTATATTGGCAGCAGCGTGGCTGGTGAAGCTGCTCGGGTTCAGTGCTGCGGTGTTTGAAATGTAACTGTATCGAGACTACAGAGTAGTTGGTAGCAAACAGCAGACATCACAACAGTGCCTCGCATAAAGTTTGTAGTGTGTTTGTGTGTGTGGAGTTTTACTATTGTTTAGTTCTTTTTGTGAGTGCATATTGTAGTTCACTGTGCAATATAGTGTGGTAATGTTAATTTACATAAGTGGATGTGCGCAGAAGATAATAAAGCTAACTTGTGAAACTTGAAGAAGCCCACATACTAGTAAAGGATACTTGCTTAGGGATAATGTTAAGGTACGTATAATTCATAATTTGGAAAGACGGCAGTACTGTTGGCAGTGTTAGTCTAGTGGAAGAAGGTAAGTCTAGAATTTGAAATATCTTTGGTGGTTGAAAAACATTTTTCAAGGCCAGGTAGATGGAAATGTCAAAAAAGATTAGTAGATGTATGATTAATAGATTTTCAGACCTTTGGCTGAGTTTACAATGGGGACGCAAACTGCTTTGTTGCCCTGAATGCTGCACAGCTGTAGCTGTAAATATGTTTCCTTGTAATATCAGTTTTGTGATATAGCTTTAAAAAGTACTTAAATTTTTTCCATTGAAAGTTAAAATAATTTAAATGCCTAGTTTTAGTTTGGTTAAATGTATTATAATTCACATTTCCTAGCTGAATTCCAGTTTTCAGAACAAAATAGTGGGTTACTAAGAATTTGTTTTAAGTTGCAGGTTAAAGTTTCATAAATAACTCGTGAGATTTATAATAATTATGTCATTCATAGAGTTTGTGCTGTTAAATAATAAAACTAAACTGTAGTAAAAATATATTTCTGTGTACACTTTTGGCCTTGATAATGTTTATGACCTGGTCACATAGTTTTTTATAACTGTCCTGAAAATTGTTATGCACATGTCTGTCGTAACAAAACATTTAAACACCTTATGATCAAACTCTATATTACTAGCGCATATATTCTTGTGACCAGCAAATTTTTCGACTACCAGTTTAAAATTATATATTATGTATTCTGGTTTGATAAAATTCTCGGTATTTTATCAAACTGTTAATTTCAAAAGAGGAATTCTTTGTAAGTACTCATATATATTTACATATAGATTATATTTGACAAATTGTAATATTACAGTACTGCTCTGTAGTGGATGCTGTCTTCAGGGATAATAAATACAGTCAATGAAAACTTAAATGAAATTTGACATCCATACAGATAATAATTGTGTTTATGCTGTTAATTAAAATATTTGCAAAGTTAAATTTACATTAAGAATATCTATTCATAGTTTATTCTACTTTTTTCTTAAAATTGAATAGGTTATGTTTGTCGATTATGATAGCAACGTAGAATGTAGTAAATGAACATAATTTTTTCTGAGTACTTTCATTATGTTAACACTTTGGTTTAGTGTGTAATATCATGATAAAATAATGAAAGAATTAGATTCTTGCTAACTAGGTATTAACTATTTATTTAGTGGTCTGGTGAGTTTTTGCTGTTGAATAGCGAGAATGTATTAGGTTGTTAAAATTACTGAAATTTCTTAACGTAAATTTTTTTTTTGTTAGATTTGAAGAAAATACATGTTAACCCCAGATTGCAGTTGCATTTACAAACTTAATTCATTGTCAGGCTGTGTAATTGTAATTGAGGTTGTCATACATAACTAAACGCTTTGAGCTTATGTGGTAATGTTACAGCATTTTTATGCGTGTAGATGTGAACTGTATACGTGTTTAGAGGCTTTTTTGTTGAAAGACATTGTATATGAGGTGTAGTGCCGAAGACAATGGGATGAAAGAGAGGGTCCTATTGCCTGCCTAATGGAGGTAGAAAACAAGATGGAGGTCTCTTTGGAACAAAGAATTATGAGACAGTTGATAGGGTGTGATGCAGGGGTGAAAAGTCGCAGGTATATTCTGGCAGGAGGCAATTAATTCCCTCCCTCCCGCTCTCACTCTGAAGTGGTGGGCCCAGGTTAAGGGGCTGTGCTGAAAGCTGGGACAATTGCTGCAGTTTAAGATTTTTAAGATAACATCCGCCTGTCTGTCCACGCTGAGAACCAGTCAAGTGCCTTCCACCGCACCGACCCCTGGAATATCAAAGAAAATATTTTCCCCTCCTTTGAACACATGACAAAGCATAAATTTTTTTTATTCTGTCCTTTTTCTCTCACATATTTGACATTTTTTGATTCAAAGTCTATAAGGTGAGGTTGAGGCTTAGTAGTTAATTTCCAAGGAAAACTTTTCCCTTTTATATTATTAGTGCATATTCAAATTGCAAATTTTTGATTGGCTTCTATACGTCTGTTTTTCTTCCCATTTTTTTTTTCCTTTAAATTTTGTAGGGTTTTTGTTAAATTATTTCTGTTATAACAACACTAAGTAAATGAAAATTTTTTTGGCAGTTGTTTGTTATTTTATTATTACGTGTAAAAGTTTTAGTTGTTTGACAGTATGTTAATACTTATTAGAAAATAATACTGTGTGTTCAGATAAATGCTGGAAATGGAGGGACTTTCTTACACCTTAATTGATATAACTTCACTCAGGTTAAATTTACTAGCTGTAGCTAAAGTGTGTTTAAGTTGGACTAAATCCATTTTTTTAATTAACGTGCAAATATTGTAGCTTCTGCTTGTTCTTTGGGTCTAGGAGATATAAATTTATATTTCACAACATTTTGTTTTTCATAATGCTGCATGGTTGTTCCTGTTTGTATTTCAATTGTATTTTTCTTCTTTGCGACATATGGGACTTTGTGAAGAGTTGTGGTGATGTGTGTACAGTATCTCGAGCACCTCCCATTAGTAGTGCTGCTCCATTGGTTTTCTGGTGATGTGTTTGCCAGGCGAGTATGTGCTCAAGACGAACATCACTGATGAGTTGAGTGCTCCAAGCATCGATGAGCCGAGCTGTTCGAGCAGCAGCCAGTCCCTTGGGGAGGAGCAGCCCTCCTCCTTCGTGATCCCCGCATCCTTCTCTCTGGAGGAAGCCCTGCAGCTCATTGGCTTGGATGAGGAATCCAACCAGGTGCGTGGAGTTAGCTGTATCATCTTAGTAACAATGCATCTGATTAGGGCTGTCTGCAGGATTTCTGAGCCCCTATGCAAATAAGCCTTTGGGCCCCGTACCATCCAAAGTCCGCCCTTATTTGTTTGTTTAACATCTAACACATTTAATAACACCATTTTTATGTGTTTACATACATATACATTACAACATCTCAGGCGCCTATGCTTACCCCATCTGCCTCCTCCCCATTTCTTCTTGTTGGCAGAACTGCGTCTGAGAACACTTGCAGATAGAGGCCAGCATATGTATGCATCAATTCCTTTGTGGATGTACTTTTGTGCCCTGTCCTAGGTCGTCATATCTGTAAATTGTCTTCAGTAACTGAGTCTAAAATTGTGTACGCGGCATGAATACATTTTTGCATATGTTATTGTTGTCTAGATTTTTCTGTAAATATAGTTTTCTGTAGTTTAACAGATATTTTTCTTGAAAGACAGTATCAAGTAGATGCCAAACATAAATAGTTACAAGCTCATATGTGTTGCTTAAAGTGAGAAATATTGAAGTACCTATCTGTAAATTACGCTGGTAATAGTCATTTTTAATGCATGTCAGTCCATAAATTTTGTAACGTCATGTTACAAAATAGGATTTTTGCATTGGTGTATGTCTCTTACACATTGTTTTTAACTCCTTAACTGCGATGTTCGGCTAAAGTCGAATACACAAAATATCGCTAACTTGCGTAATTCGACTTTAGTCGAGCACCAAATTAAATGACTCTGTAAATCCTAGTTACATGGTTTTCTCACTTGAAAATAACCAAAAATAAACTATTTACATAAAAACAATTTTAAAAAATTTTTACACTATCTTGGCTTAGTTAAAAAAATTTTTATCCCGCAGCGAAAGAGTTAAAGTTTTCTTGCTATAACTGCTATAAACATAAATAATTATTTCTTATGTTTTGTGTGGTAATGATTCCTGTAAAAGCATTTGTTGTGGCAGATCTCCCTGTTATATCACACTTATAAATGATGGTACGAAAAGTACAGCAATTCGAAGTACTTAATGATATAGTAAGTGCTTGCTTTGTCACCTCGTGCAAGTTGTTTTGTTATTGCATCATTCACACTTTCATACTGTGATTCCTACGTATACTCTGCCACTTGATACATGTAGCATAATTTTAAACTGAAAACAGCTGTGCATGCTTTGTTTTATCGCACATTTCCTTAGAGTATGTATGTCTTGCACACCGCTTCCACCGTTTGCTCTGCCTCCATTATGTTCACTATCTTTACCATTCAAAATATTATCTTCAAGAAAAATACAAATGCACTGAAACACATCAGAGATATGTTATGAACAAAAATTACTGAACGTTGTTGGACAATATTGATTTTAACCAGTTGGTAAATGTGCCTTTTTTTAAGAGTTATTTTCACCAATCTGTGAACCGAACCATAATGCAAGGTGAATATTTGCTATATTTCTTTATTATATTTATGGTTGGAAATGCCCAATGTAAACAGTAGAAGAGTAGTTGGAATTACCCTAGTAGGATGAACAATTTCAGCATCTGTACATATTGGAAAACTCCCAAGCATCAAATAAAGATTTACATACAAAACTATCAGGAAGTGCATGTTATGCAACTTAATCGTTTATCATTACATTGAACAACTTCCCCCCCCCCCCCCCCCCCCCCCTTCATTGTGTAAGCTATTACAGCTTCATGTTGTTGCTAGGTATTCAGCTATGAAAACCTCACTACTGTAATAAAATATTTGTTTTCAAGAATTATACACAAATAGCATTGGACCAGTGGATCAACTTTTTGATATGTGAAGCATAATCCTATTAACAGATTGTACATCCTTTCTTCAGCTGTATGTGAGAATTCATATTAAGTGTATGTATAAAAACTTACAGTTTTAAAGATAATAACCTGATGTGAGCAATGTTCAATTTTCTAACTATTTTGTGTAACTTCATATTTGGTAGACCTGTAAATTTGGCTACTAACAGCAAGCAATGTTTTAATGGTGTTCTTTTTTAATGTTCAGAAAATCTCTGAAATTCAGTTTGAAAGTTTGAAACTAATGTTACTTGGAGTAAGTTACTTGGAATATGAAGCATTGGGGTACATTTAATTATTCAGTTAGAAAATGAAAAAATGTAATGGTATCTATTAATAAACAATTGGTGTGTGTTTATTTTTTCCGTTAAATGATCTCCGTTAATAGTGTTGGTTGTTAACATAATGCTTGTTGTTATCGTGGTTGTTAACATGAGTTTAGAGAATCATTACTTTTTTTAGTATTATATAAGTTGGTGGCCCTGGTATATGTTCCTTTGGAAAAATTTTGGTGTTAGAAAGTTGCATATTTTGCATGAAAATGACATAGGAATGGTTTCTCGATGCATTTTGTATGAAAATAAAACTGATATTTTAATAGTACTCAGCAGGGCTAAGTAAACATGGAAACTGCAAATCTGCATGCAAACTGTTTGTTGTGGTTAGTTTAGTCATAAAATTAAATACATTATTAATGTTGTGACATTCGACTGTAGTAGAATATACTATATATTGCTAAACTGTGACATACGACTGTAGTCTAATACCAAATTAAATTACTCTAAACATTAGATACATGACTATTTGCTTGAAATTAACCAAAAATAAACTTTTTACACAACCTGATTGTTTTTAGTAATTGTTTACACTATCTTGGCATAACTAATTTTTTTATCCCGCAGTGTAAGAGTTAGTAATTAGTGTTAAGTATTGTGTTGTAAGCTTTAAGCTGTGCAGACTATGCAGCTGTTATGCAATCACTTAACCCTAATGTGTGTGAAGAATGCCACAAAAAGAATATTTTTATGTGCTGTGAGCTAAGGATAACTCAACTAGATGTAGCCAAGACATGCAATGAAGTAATTAAATACTACTACATAATTAGGAGGATTTGTGACATGTAGACTTGCTGAATTCTTTGCCAGTTAATAATGACCAATTTTCCAGTTTGACGTAGCTTACAGTTAATGAGGGTGGATGTAAGTGGAGTTAGTGTGTGTGTCATTGCAGGATAGCATCAGTGATAAGGAACCACCAGAGGCAGATTGCTGTCTCCCGGATAAGCAGAGCTCGGAGCCTGAAGGTGCGCAGGAAGGTGTTGCAGCAGATCCGGTGCAGAACGAAGACGAAAACATGATTCAGACTGCACAGTTCCACCATCCACATCCCCGCTCATTCCAGGTACATTAAATGTTCACAAGTAGCCAGGCTAGGCAACTGCTAAAGTAAGTGATATAATTTATTTTATTCTCAAGGTACAGCTGCTGATTCATTAGCAAAATTTAAATGTATGGTTGCTGGAGCTTGAGTCGCTTAAGTCATAGTAAGAATGTGATAAAAACGTTAGATTTAATCTTTTCTAGAAACATGGGTTTTGACCCTCATAATCACTCTAGAAATGTACAAAGGAAATAAAGCTGAACACTTGTGTGGTTTTTATGTAATCAATTTAGGTTTATTTTTTCTTTATATTGCACAAAAATGTATTTATAATTTGGCTGGTACAGTTACCATGCCAACATTAATCATTAGATTAATGTGTCTTACTAGCATGTCAGGTTTCCAGGTCCCAAATACACAAACTGCATGTATCATATTTCACAGACAGTGCATATAGTATGTAAAATATGGTTTGAGTCTGTTGCACTTGAAATTATTACAAAACGGTTCTCGTGCTTCTCATTGTACCAATTACTGTTTTAATTTTTTTAAGGTAAAATTATTTTGTGTAACATTTTTGTATGTCCCATTTAACTATAATGGAACTCATAGTAAAATTAGCAGAACTAACACGTTGAGAATTGTTCCATCAGCACTTTTACCTCTTTCACAGATTTAAAATTTTGACAACATGTAACATACTAACATATACTTCTAAAGTAATGTTATAGATGACAACTTGGTGTGGAATGCTAGGAAGGTGATGCCTAATATTTTATCATAAGAACTGACTGTAATAGTTTAAAATAAAGTTTCTTTATAAAATATTTCATCACATCAGCAGCCCACCATTTTTTTTTCCAAGATTAGGTTGGCTAGGTGCTCGACAGGGAAAAGTGGGTTTCCTGTACCGTACTGATATACTTGATTCAGGTGGAAATGGAACCTTTCTGATCTTTCTTACATCTTTGTGCTCTTGAATTTAGTTTGTTAGCAGTCATTGTAATTGGCATATGGAAACTATGGATGTACGTGAAAGTATATGTTGTTTCATGATGAAACTTTCAGCACTGAAAACTTCAGATTCAGTGTTTGACAAGACCTGGAAATAAGTTGCTGGAAAGTTGCATGTAAAGAATACTTCTGAAACTATAGTGTCAGCTGGCAAGGATTTGCTGTG